>JAAEAF010009523.1:0-16295 GCA_011037195.1 Triatoma infestans
TTTCTAAACTAAAAGACCCGACACCCACAACTTTATTATCAGATCTAATTTATAAAATAAATTGTTTACAATGCCCAGCTACATACATTGGACAAACATCTCAATATTTAAAAAATAGACTGTACCAACATAAATATGACTGTAAAACTAGAAACCCGTCTGACATGACTACAGCACTAACGAAACACTGCATACAATACAAACATGAATTTGATATGGAAAACACTAAAATTCTTTCCATCAACAATAATAATAATAATAAAAGAAATATATTGGAAATGATTCATATTAAAAAAGATAAATTATCTATCAATTTTAGAACAGACACCAAAAACCTATCCGTGAGTTATAACAATCTCCTGGAATTTCCAAAACAACATACAGACTTAGACACGGTTTTCCCAACCGCTCTCCCAGCCCTTTATAAACTTTGACCCATCCAATGTCCGTAACACTTGGTGATGGTATATCACAGGTATAAACTAGAGTTTGTAAGTAGTTCTAACTGAAAATTTTTGTAAGTGCATTTCCTAAGTTTTTTTTCCATACAATATATGCCACATATTGTCTAAGTTTCAATAGTTTAATATTGATCTGTTCCACAACAATAGTTTAACATCAATTTAAATGTGCTATATATATACTTTTTATTTAGTTTATTTATACAGTTTATTTTAAAAAAAAGTTATTTTGAAAATATTTATTTCAACATCATATTTATGTTGTTTCTATTTTTTTTTTTTTTTGTATTAAAACCTTTTTACAGACCCTGAAGAAGGTAATAAATTTGCCGAAACGTCGGTAGAAATTTAAAAAGAGTTCTTTTGTATGACTGAACCTCAACATCCAATTTACAACATTGAATACAGTGGTCGTAACGAACACCAAAACAGATTATAATATTGATAAATTTCTATCATTTTAATTTGTACCAAATGTTTATTTGTCTCCAATTTTATAACAATGGGAGTAACTACACTTAGCAAAATGACTTTTTTTTTAGTGGAAAGCATAATCTTCCGCTCCCACAACTGAAACTTCTTTAGATGAACTATCTTGGAAAAAAATTACAAACAAAACTGCTAGGTCTCTATAATCCAAGTTAGTGTAACAAAATTTAATGGAATCCGTCGGTGTTTTCAAATCGTGTCAACCGGCGGTCAGTGAGTTGTAGAGGCTCCTAGGAAGAGAAAATCTAAGGGCTTCGAACGCGGGTCCTCCGCGTTGCTAGTCCAGCGCAATGCAACCATTGAGCTAATCAATTCCTTCACCCTTGGCTTACGCCAGTTAACTAGGGATGGAGACTCTGTGTACAGTGAATGTCCTTGTCTGTAAAGGGTAGAATATATACACAATAGGTGTATTGTGTCCAGTTCTGTCCAAGTGCATGGAACCAAAATTACTATTTCGGTTGCATACAAAAGAATTTGAGGCACTAATTTTTTTCCTCCTTAACTTTTTCCACCAAAGTTTGTTACCGTAAAAAGTTTGTTACCGTACCAAAGTTTCCACCATAAAAAAAATTACCGATGTCTTTTTCGAGAAAACTTCAAGAAATTGAGAAATGTATTCTGTGTAAACAGTCGCACTTATGATTAATTGACTTTCTGGATGTTTGAAATGCTAGCGAGTTTTTTTTTTTTAATATACATTCACTTTACATAGGTTGCAAAAACATACACTGTACTGAAGTGCAATTTAGAAAAGAAGTGCACCTCCCCTTAGAACCGTTGGAAAAAATCAAGTGTCTTGGAAAAATGTTTCAAATAAAAATGATAAGCGTTTATGTACTTGTATGTAGATAGTAAGGCAAAAGTTTAAAGAAAATCAACTGGAGCCATTTTCAAGAAAATCGTGAAAACCTGAACAAATATTTCGGTAAACTCACTACCGATTGAGTCAGTGTATCAACTAAATTTGCTTTGAGCAAATCTATGTGTTCACACTGTTTGACAAATGCATCCTGATGATAGGCGAACGCCCAAAACCGGTCGATGACCACAAAAAGAAGCAGGCTATCGCACGGAAAATATCTCTGATCACTACCGATTCGTTTGGTATTGACTAGAACCTCCGTGTAACAGCATGAGAGCAAACAGCAACCAAAGAGAGTAAGAGAATCTCAACCACTCTCTCGGACTGGAGTGGGAGAAGCTGTATAAATATAGCGACGGATAGTACATAAAGACAGAAACCGAGTTAAACACAGTGGAAATTAGTTCAGTACATCCAATCGCTATGTGTCATTCTCTTAAACATTCATCCATTGTAAAATCCAGGCAGTCTGTGTGTCATTGTTAACATATCAGTTAACCAGTGCTGACCAAGTCTTCTTCTTAACTCATCAAACAAAACCAATTCTCACCGCCCAACACATCCATTATACTTCGTAAAAAAGGCGGCGGTAGAGAAAGTAAAAATTTACTAAAAAGTAAGCCATTGTACTTTGGGGCCCTGTCTTGAACGTTCCAATTAATTATCCTGGTGCATTCTCACCTGCAGAAGTTTAATATATTACTACCTGATTAAAAAGAGATCCGTTTCAGCGTGGAAGTTTTGCTTAGTTTTTACATTAAGAAATTGGGCCCGGTATTTAACTGTAATGAATGCAAAATGTTCGCTATAGTTTATAATTCGCTAAAGAAATGTTAAATAAACAAGACTATATAAAACTAATATGAACTATCTAAATAAACAAAAGATTCAAACATAATATCAGCTTGTGTGACAATAATAAAGTTTACGGCCATGTTAAGTGATGTTAGTTCAAACGCGGCAAGTAGAAAATCAATACAACAAATTTGACAATATTTGCACCATACCATTTTACATGGTTACTTTGTTCTCTTTCAGTATATTGGAAAATTATTTTGAAACAAAATTTTTTTTATTTAAAAAAGTAAAATTACGTTAGGCATTGTTTATTGAAATAAAAATTATGCCAAAATATGTAGTGTAGAGAAAGAGATAGTGCTACCAAATCGATGAGAAGGAAGGATTCTATCTAAAATATTTCGTTTAATAAAATTGAATTCGTGAACTTAGCTTC
Organism: Triatoma infestans; assembly: GCA_011037195.1. Taxonomy (NCBI): domain Eukaryota; kingdom Metazoa; phylum Arthropoda; class Insecta; order Hemiptera; family Reduviidae; genus Triatoma; species Triatoma infestans. The sequence goes on from JAAEAF010009523.1 coordinate 3,050, forward strand.
CAAGTTTCATCAGTTAGGATCTTTCTTTGTGGCATGTTTTTTTAAACTTGACCATTTTGTCGCTGTCAATTTATGATCACTCTTATTTTCATGAAAAGCAGCATCTTGTCTTCAACGGCCTACCGTTGCATATCAAACCTTTCGTTACAATTTTTAACAATAATGATGACAAACTTATTTTACTGAGTTTATCTAATTTTTGGGAAAATCAAAGTTAAAATTTTTTTTGAAGTATATTGTAAGGGTGTTGTGAGGAGATGTAGGTTGTTGCTTGATGAGTGATAAATAACACCTTAAGATTTGGTTTAAGATATATAATTGATATATATGTATATGACTGACTGCCAAGGACTTTACACTAACTGAACTGAACTGAACTGACAGACTGACGTGGCTAAGAAGATATGAACGGAGCGATGTTAAACTGATGTGTAAATCATTCAGATAATTGAGCTTGAATTGAGACATATGGAAATACAACAAGCTCAGTTACATGTTCAATACTTAATATCATTTATGCCTGATACTTTCTTAACTCGAGGAGGTGATGGAGATGCTATTATGCTAGTACTGTTAATGCCTAGAATGTTAGCAAAATGTCAAGTATTGATCTCACAATTAAGAGACAAGTTTCCTCCAGTACTAGCCATAGATAAAACAAATACTACACCAGCCCTTCAATTTTCCAGCCCTTCGCTTTTCTGCGCACATACATGCTACAGGGTATACTTCACCAATATGTACATAGTTTAAATACATGTAAACCAGAAACATTGCTCAAAGTTGGGGCTTCTTATGTTGATATGGCACAGCAAGAGAAAGCTCTTGATCAGAATATCGAATTACTTAAAAGAGAACAGGTTGATGAAAACTTAAATGCAGAAAGCTTAGAGAAGATTGTTGCTTATTTCAATACATTACATCCTCAGCTGTTATTATCCAGTGGTGATTGTGCTATACATCAAGCACAACCTACATCTCCTCACAACACCCTTACATATATCACCAGCTAATTACAATTTACCTTCACCTAAAATGCCAACAGTTTGAAAGTGCGTGTAAAATTACTAATTTTACAATTTATGAATTTAGATTACAAAATTTTACCATTTTACTAAAAATCCACTGACTGAGCATGAATTTTCTCTTAAAATCCAAATTTCGGTTGAAGCCATGTTTTTGGTCATGATCGAATATTTCAGCGATAATTCGAAATGAGGAAAATTCCTTACAATATGGCATGCCTACTGGTCCACAATGTACTATTATAATTATTTCAAGAATTTATTTCAGATCAGGGAGGATAGAAAAACATCTGTAGTGGAAGAAGAAATGCAAAAAATAAGTAGTTTTGAAAAATATTTTAAATGAAATAATTTTGGCAAAAATAATGTATTTTAGAGTCAGGTACTAAAATGTAAGGTCATTGTTGCTAAAGAGACAAAAGCACAGGAATCTGTTAGAAAAATAACAATGCCATTTGGCCAACTGTTTTGTAAGACAGTTAAGAGAGAGCATTCCTTCAGGACAGTCTGCATTCTGCTTTCAAAGCCAGAACACTTGCTTCAGGAATCGCTATCATAAACACAGTGCCAGTGATAGAGATTTGCCTTTATTCTAGATTAACATCTGATTTATAAAATACAGTTTTGTTTCAGAACACATCAGGACTGTGCCAGTTAAAATATAAGAGTTTATTCCAACTAAATTCAGTAAATTAATAAACCTATTGTTGTGTTATTGAATAGCATTTAAATATCTTTAAAGAATATATATAATTTAATCTATCAGTGTTTTCTTAATTATTCTTATTACTTCTCTCTTAAATGTATATATTTACAAGCCCCTTTTACTAAACTGCTCACGCTTCAAGCTAAAAGCCACTACAAACTACAACAACATCACATCACACCAAATACATTTCACATCTTTTCATTAAAACTCTATAATAATGATATTATAACTTCACCCTTTATATACAATCGAAAACTCTCTTAAAAGAATTCCTAATTTTGAAGACAGTCTGTACGACTTTACAGAATAGATTTTCGAGTTTTTGGAATTTTCTCGTAAACAGTTATAACAATTTTCAATTAAACTTGAAATTGTAACTGCACATATATATACGTATCATTTTTATTTCAGAGAGTTCTGTGGAATTAAATATTTTAATTATGTAATCACATTGTATTACTACATGGATAGGTACTTTCCCTTCCCCCATCCCCTATTCTTATATTATGTTAGACAAATGAATAAACTTTTAAGTTAAAAGAATATTTGTCCATTTATATACAAACTGTATTAAAGCAGTAAGAACAAAATAATGTATGTGTGTGTGTATTTCACACCAACAAGGCAATGAACGGCATACCTGACATGTATCATTTAAATGGCAATTTAAACTTGCACAATTCTTGATATTTTACTAAAGACCAATGTTCTATTATTGTGTTCGTGAATTATCAAAAGCTGCTAATAAACAGAATAAGCTTTGTAGCCAGAACAATACCCTGGATAAGTGTTTTGCTTAAGTATAAACAGTTGTATGAAAACAATACATGTGAAGATGTTGTTATGATTTATTTGGATTTTTTGATGAAAGGGGGGGAGATGTAAATGTTTGTTTGTGAATGTGTTTTGTGTGTGTGAGTGTGTTTGTATGTGTAGGTGAAGGAGGATTAATAGTGAAATAAGATGAATAACAGGGAGCAAAGGGAAATACAGAATATGTTCCAAGAGTGAATGACTGAGAGAAAATGGTAAAGAGAGGGGTTGGTGGAATTCATAAACCGGGAGGGTTGTAGCAAGTGGAGTAGAGGGGTAGAGAAAGGGAATGGGAAAGCGTTGTAGTGAATGGCAGATAAAGTAGTGTGTTGTTGGTACGTACACAATAGTATAGTAGAGTGCACCGGTGTAGTTCTGTACAAATGACTGTAATTGGGTTGTTAAGAGAGAATGTGTGTGAGAAAGAGAGAGTGAGAGAGAGAGAGAGAGAGAGAGACATCTGGCCTGGAGACAAAGCCATTAAGAAGCAAGAACTAGAAGAGATCAGGAACAGCAGCAGGAACTCGTTGAGGACTTTGTATTCTACATATTGTGAATGTATGTGTGAGGTTTGGGGGACATCATACAGCCAGTGGTGTGGGTACACAAGAAGGATATTCTATCCTGTAATATATGTTACTGTACAATGAGGCACACTGTAAGTTCTTCTGCTCCTCACACTCACACATACAACTTACTGTAATGTTTTAACAGTAAAAATTATTACCATATTCTCCCCGAAATCTACCCTCCTTTACTAACTATTGTACAGTTTACTATTTCCTTTTATGTTAACTAGCCAAAGAAGAAGAAGAAAAAATGCTTTTACATTTATAAGAGATAAAATGGCTTAAAAATATATTCATCGGCGAATGTCCAGTTATCTTTCTTATAAATGTACCGACTATGTTTAAAAAAAAAAAAATCCAGATATACAAGGGTTCAAGGCAACATTCTAATCTGCGAAGGCATTTAAGAAAAATATTCATAAAAAAATATTTCTATTATACTGTCAAAATGAAATATATTAAAATGTATTATTTCAAAAATACATTCAATTTTTTTCATAAAAAACTAAAATTGAACCCTTAGCGCTAAAGGCCTTGCAAGACGTCGATTTTTATGTGAGAACTATACTGGAATAATAACCAGCAAATTAGCTAAACAAAAACTAAACTAAATAATTCTATTAACAGCCGTAATGAGGCGCCATCATTAAGCCTCCAAGCGCACTTCAACTAATACATTAAACCTGTCACATCCACTGCAATGTATTGACGAATGAGCTTCCAACTGGATAACGAGACCGAAGCTTCACCCTAGAAATTGATCCTTGAAGTAACAGAAATTGGGACAAAAATCTGAATTGACGGTTTTTTATAACAGTCTCCAAATAAAATTTTTGACGGGTTAACAAACCCTCAAGCTCAATCAACCAAGCTAGCTACAATGGCTAACCACCACAAGCTAGCTACCAATGGCTAACTACCATTGTTAAAATAAGCAAGAGTTTTAAGTGACCAAATCGCTCTTCATTTGGCGCTACCATTTTTTCACATAAGCTCATAACTTACGCAGCCAACTTCATCATTCTTCGCTCGGTTACTCTATCATCGACCATTCATCATCTATTGAATTGCTAACATTCCAGAACTAATTATTGTAGGCGCATGGAGCAATTCCCACATTTTAGTTACACAGTTCGCTACAGATTCGCTGCCAGAGCTAAAAAGATATTCGCCGGATATATTTTTCTCATTACGCAGTTGAAGTCCCAAGAAGAATCAAAATCTGATTTTTGACCAAAAGTGAGAGCTATTCTTTCATAATTCCTCGATTTTTTTTTTTATTGGAGAACCGTTTGCTTCTTTTCAATTTCTAAAAAATAAGATTTTTTTTCATTATAAATGATTTGACCTGGTGATAGTGGACTCAAAATTAATTAATTTCGAGATTAATTAAAAAAAAAACAAAAAACATATAGTTCGGTCGTTACCATCAGATAGTTTATTTCGGCGCCATGTTCCTTACCCCTTAAAATTTCCACACGTTGTTTGTGTGTAACCTTCTCTTGCTCACTGATTTTCTCAATGTATATACTTAAATTTGCCTACTTTTTATTTGCATCTGTTTTATTAAATGATTATTAATTACTTTACACTTCTATTTATGGATACATTCGTAATTAACGTCTATTCAATTCTACATCTTTGCATCTGCTAAATTCAGCAGACACTTCTAAACACAAACACTTTCATACGTATGTCTTAACTGAAATGTTAGCTTCGACCAGTCTCCAGCATCTTTGCTTCTTACGTAATTAAAAGGTAAGTCATTTATTCTTATTATTAAAAATATTTTAATTCTATTTTTTTATTCAGTGTATCCTCTCACGACTGTGCTATTTTTTTATTTTAAAATTTTTCGTATCTGGTTTTGCCTAGCTTCCGGTGTTTGAGTTCATAACACAAACTCATATATAATTATGTTTTGTGATCAGTTAATTTACAATTTTATCAACAATTTATTATAATAAAAGACCGTTTAATAATACTATGTACGTAAACAAACATAAGCTGTTAATATTGAGTTTACAGCGAAAAAAATAAAAACCGCAATCATAAGTTCTTTGATTATGTGTAGAATCGTCCGTCCGTCCGTCCGTCAGAAAGGAATTCCATTCAAAGCCATCACTACACAAACACTTCAGAACGAAAGAAACTTTGATAAACTCTTATCAACTCATATAAAATAAATGTCAAGCACATAATAAATTCTTTTAGTCAGATGCCATTTTGCACCAATAAATATTTCTAAATTTATTTTATTTATTGATATTTACACCTGTTACAAGCCTTAAATTATTTAAATTCCTTTAGATGTTCCTATAAATATACATATATAAAATTACCCGCATTTCTTTGCACATAACTTATTAATCAAAACCCGAAACTGTGAGATTTCTTTATTTCTTTTCAAAGAATAGTAACAGCGAATGAAACAAAACAAAACAAAAAAAAATTCATTGCGTAGGAGACAGAAAATTGTATTTAAGTTATATTTATAACTTCAGTAAAGAAACAAATAGTCTCGTCTTTTCAGTTTCCATGGTTCAGAACTTCCACAAATTTATCCTCAATTTGACTAAACATTATTAATAAGCAATATCATAATATCAAAGCGTTTGGAAAAAAATTTTAAAAAAAGCTGAAATAGGAAATCTACAATAAAGAAAATCCTCATCTGTATATGAGAATTTCGGCAAGTTATATACTTTGTAATTGTAAAGTATTGCAAACCATGAAAGCAATCCTTTATCCATTACCTAAGAACAATCACAGAAATAAAGAATAAAAAATACAAGAAAATTAAATATCTGTTTAATGGACTCCTGAATATCATGAACTTAAAAAGAAAGATAAACATTAAGAGGACAAAAGAATATGGAACACTGAATATTATTCCTGTAGTTTACAATATATTCATAAGGAAGCTGAGAAATTCATAAGGTAAAATTGAAAAATTCATAACTAATCTAGGTCAGATTTTTAAGTTGATAATAAATTTTGAATGGCTGCAGCTGCACGACTGTTACTATTATTATTATTAAAGTAAAGCTCATTTTTGATATAGAAACCATTCGTAGCACCAACTAGTGACATCATGAGTCCCATTTATAAGGGCATCAGAAAAAAACATTATTATTCCCCATATTATCAATCATCAATGAAATCAATTGTAGCATTGATAAGACAGCTATTTTCCCCATGGATTTCTATAATAGTATTAGCATCATTGAAAAAAAAAATAGAAGCCACACAAATAAGGAAAAGAAAGTCATATATTATGATAATAAAAAGCACGGCAGATATGAAGATGCATGGGCAATCTGTTCCTTCCAATGTCGACATCTACCACCAGTCAGATATATATATATATATATCTTTTCCAAACAAGCAAACTAGTAACGTCCCACCATATTTTTACATGTGTCATACAATAATATGAGCAGTCTGCTAGAAATTTTGTGGAAGAAATATTGGTCTTAAGAGAACTTACTTATAAAGTTAAATTTATTGTTTTGAGGTACATATATCACAATAGTGTTGAGGTCTATAAAAAGAGAAAAAAAATGCGTAGTATATAAACTAAAATTATAATAGAAAAATAGGCTTAGAAATGTTTGTTGTGAATACAAATAGCTATTGTCTCTTTCTAAGCTTATATTTTTATCAGACAATTTAACTGATAAACTTTCTTCATATTTTGGAATTTATATTCAACGTTATATTGGCTACATAATATTTAGGAAGAGGAAAATCTGTATTATTTAAAATCAACACGAGGAAGTCTCTAATATCGTAGTATGCCGTAAAATCAATTTCCAGAATGAAAAATCTTACAACTAAAAACGACTATATCTGTACACAATATTATGTGATAAGATGATTATATTAATATAAAAAAAAATGTGTTGGTAAATCTTCGAAAAATTCGCTAGAAACTAAAGAAAAATAATCTGGTATGAAAGATTCACACAACTTTCTCTTAATACAATTTGAGAGTTTTGATTTATAAACAGTTTTTATCATATACCCGAAAATAGGTGCATCCAAAATATAATATCAAAGTTATAATAATGCAATTAAACTGTTATTCTTCAAGCTCGAAATTTAGGTCCGAGATCATAGAAATAGCATTTTACAGCTTAGCTGTAAATATAAAAACAGGAAACGGAAACTATTAAGAATTAATAGGACTTCATTTTAAAATAGCATTTTTCTTATCACAATTCAAGAAATAATCAATTTACTATCCATGAACAAATCAACAATTCAAGCTTCCTACAATTTTTGGATATCGCATGTATACGGACGCGCACATACAAACACCCACATACCATTCAAGAAATTCTCATAAATTCAATTTCAAAAATTCTATACGTCCCAAAATTATTAAATAATTCTACATAATATTAAGCAGATAAAATTAAGTTATTAAATAAAATTACTAAATAATGCTTTAAACAAATAACATTAGAAAAAAAAAAATTCTTACTTTCTCTCAGATTATGTTCTTGTTTTTTTACAACTATTATAGTTATAGTAGAACTGACCTGAAACAAAGGATTAATAAATTAGCTTTGTTTATTTGATTAAAATTAAAAATTCTGAAAAAAAAAATCATTAAAAGTATAGAAATAACTAGTAAGAAAAAAGTTTCAGAAGAATATCACTATTGACTATACCAGAAAAATAAGAACTATAACCACTATAACCACAGAACTAGATGATTCGTTTCCAAAAAAAAAAATCTGATATGAATATATCAAATATAATATTTGAATAATTAATTCATTATTCATTTGGATAATTAATTTGAATTAATAAATAATTTAAATAAAATACAATATATTTTAAGGAAAAATGCATCAAATAGTTATATGGTTATATTAGTGCAGTCAGCATTCCAAGTGAAAAAAAAAAAATCGTAGCTGTTCGAGAATATTCCTAAAACCCTCAAGCCTTCCTGTTTGAGTGGCACTTCCCCGGATTAAATGGTTGGGTATTCTGAACTTGGAATTCCACGCAAGAGCTTTACAGTAGTATAATGGAGAACTATAATATTATATCAATATGTACACTAAATCTCAAGAAAGACTTAACATAATCTCTTGTTTCCCTCGAAAGCCGACCAAAAAGTTAAAAATCTGTTGTGACACTCACCAAATTTCTCTTACCTAACCATTCGCAAATTGAATTGACAAATTTTAATAGTTTGCTGTACCAAATTTAACTAAATTCGTGAAAACTGCGAACTCTTTCATTAAAAGCGCACTTCGGTTTACTAATTTGCTTGAACACGGATTTGGACCTGGCATTTTATACGTTCTAATAAAGGTTTGTTTCGAGTGATAGAATTGTATAAAATCCCTAGATAGCATTTTAGAGAAAAACATTAACCCCACCCGCATCCTAAAAAGATGCCATTAAATGAATTTTTCCAGTAGAAAGGTTCAAAATCAAAGTTGCTAGACTCTCTTTGTATGTTTAGTTTATATGAGAAGTTTCAAGGAAATCATTGGAGCCAATTTTGAGAAAATCGCAAAAAAGTGAAAAAAATATTTAGTAAAGTGGTCAAGTAAACACACTTCCGGTCATCCGATTTTTTCAAATTCTGAATTTCAACAACATATTTAATAATAATTAACATTATTTAGATAAGAGAATTTGTCTAATAAACTGAAATAGCACCTTAGATGAAAACTTCACCCCACCCCTCCCCAAAAAGTGACCTTAAATGAATTTTCCCGAAGAAATGTTTTTAGAAAAAAAGTTGTAGTTACCTTTGTAGTGTGTCAGAATCGATTTATAAACAACGTTTTAAAGACAATCGTCGAAGCCATTCTTCAGAAAATCGCAAAACAATTAAAAAAAAAAAAAAAAACTCGTAAGGTGGTACTTCCAGTTGAGGAATTTTGACAGATAACGTACCGTCAGATCCCATGGTGATACCTAAACGGAATATCAAGTTACAACTTTCTACGGTTTTTCGTCTTTGAGCTATGCTGTTCACATACATACACACAGAACAATTGCTAAAAACCACTTTTTTAGACTCAGGGGTCCACAAAACGGATATTTCCGGTGAAAACTCAATATCGAAAATTTGACACGATTACAATACTTCCTCTTACTAGGAGGAGTAAGAGAAAGTAAAAATTTCCCAGAAAAATGCTTCGAACAAAAATGATAGGTATTTATTTATCTGTTTAGACCGTAAGCGGAGTTTCAAATAAATCGGAACCATTTTGAAATCGCGGGAAAGAAAACATTCAGTAAATTCATACTTCCGGTTGATCGATTTTGAAAATAGAAAGCTTCCATTTCAATTTTTTTTTTGTTTTGTTTAATATTTTGTTCACAAACACAAAGACCATGAGCTAAAAACTTTATTCATACTCCAAAACTGGTATTTCCGTTGAAAAAGTAATTTCGAAAATATGACGAATGAATTTACAATAATTTTGAAAATTCTAGATCTGCAGCCAATCTACAAAAAAACCAGCAGACGATTACAGATTTGAAAACTTAAGGACGGTGTTCGCAGTGCCGAAAAAAAAGCAACAGTTATTTCGTGAACATCAAATTTGATGGAATATTGCACAACAATTTGCAGTAAGAAAATAAGGAAAACAATTATTCAGTGAATATCTGAAATAAATCTTTTGCTTTTTTTTTTTAGAAAGATTCCTTTTATAAAGAAATGAAAGGGCAGTAGAAAGAACAAGAGAAGGAATTATATAGGGCCAATTTACTAGGGATGAGTGAGTTTAGATGTGAAGGAGGGATGTTCTTCGTCTATCCTCCTCCAGTATCCAGCAAAATTTCAGCTATTTTTACTTTCTCTTACTCTTAGTAAGAGGAAATATTGCGATCGTGTCAATTTTTCGAAATTATGTTTTAACCGGAAATACATGTTTTGGAGGTCTCCTGAATACGAAAAAAGTTTTTAGCGAATAATGTTAACAGAATATCTCAAAAAAGAAAAGTCGTAGGAAGCTCAATCTTGGTTTCCATTTAGATACTACACCCCGCATCAGGCACGAAAATTTCGGGCAAAATCCATCAACCGGAAGTGCGACTTTACTGAATGGTTCTTCAGTTTTTCGAGATTTTTTCGAAACAGCTCCAACGAATTTTCTTTAAAGCATGGCCACTACAATACCATGATGGTGGGTTCAACTTCGACAGCGTTTTTTCTACCTAGAAACTGTATTTTTTAGGCGGTAGAAGAAATTGATAAAAAAGTCGACCATCTGAGAACTAAACCAATCTGTCTTGATATCAACTTAACGAGTTAATATGTCTCATTAACATTAACCTTCTTAAGTGGTTCACCAAACAAGTCACCACCTAGCTTATCACTGTTAATACAAGCAACAGTTCTAACTACCGAAATCAATTTTAAGACGACTCATTTTAACCAACGCTAATTATTTCTATATTTATCACGCTATCAAACATTATCGCTCATTGTTTGATCAGTCTAATCTCCATACTCACTTCTCACCTCACTAAGCAAATCGTTATCAACTAACCATTTAGAAAAACAAATCAGCTAGCCAATATAATTGTCATAGATATTCATTAGCGACTGAGTTTATGTATTTTTTGTATGTAACACTGAGAATTAAAATAGTTCAGTTTAAGAAAATCTCATATATAAGTGCACTGAATTAGAGTGGCCGATAATGAAGGTGTAGTGATGCTAGCCAGCCAGATATAACTCTAAAAGGTATATAAAAAGTACCTCATGAATACTATATCAGATTCAAAGAGGATTCACTATACATGACTATACTTCCATTATAACTGTAATCTAACTTTAAACCTATTTTTAAAATATTCTGCACAAATCCCACTTTTTTCTAAACTAAATAGCAAATTTTATTTTTTATAATATTATGTTTGCTATAAGAATTTTTTTTATTGTTAAGATTATATTTATTTACATTTTTTAAAAAAAAAACATAAAAAAACAAAACAAATTTAATCTATTAATACAAAACATGAATTAACAGGATGGGAACGGTTAGACATGAATAAAGAAAGTAGACAGCGGCTCTCGTACAATTATAATAATGAATGAATCTGATCTGCGAGAGTTTGAGATCGATCTGATTTTCCGGCTTCAATCCGCCCGCCGGGATGGAAGTCATTGATTCAAAATCATTGATTTGAACATGAGACCAACAGACCAATAAGTACCTATAAAGGTTCCTTTGTTTGGGATATTACCGGAGAAAAAGGAGAAGATTGGAAAATAAAAGCTATCTTAAATTGGAACTTATTTTCATCTCTTCCATTTCTCAATATCTTAAAATTGATAAAAATATTTATCATGATCCAATTTTACTCAGAATTTCAAATTCTGATTACAATTAGCCCCCCTAATCATGATTTGTAACATTTTTCAAAATAGTTTATACTACTTTTCAAAATATTAGCTATTTTAAGTCAATATTTAATCCTGATTATGAAGTGGGGAGGGATTAGCTAAATGGTTAGCGCATTGGACTCAACGCAGAGGTCCCAGGTTCGAGTCCAGTGCTACCCTTAGATTTTTTTTCTTTCTAGGAGCTCTACAGCTTACTGTTCGGTGATGGACAGTATTGTCTATAGCGAGAGAAGAGACGCGACTTCAATTAAAGAAATAAAATAAAAAAAATTTGGTGTGACACACTCACACAACTTTCTCTTAAATCCCCTGCTTATCTTTTCAAAATTATAATCTAGAACAACTTTTGTCAGTTGTGTACCAATATTTACCGGAGAATTCGCGGAAAATTGAGAGAAAAAACAGTTCCAAGTAAAAGCGCACTAAATCCGGGGGTTACTAATTTTCTTGAAACTTGGAATTTAGCTGGCCATCTATTTAATTGTTCTACATTGAATGTTTGTTTGTTTGGATGATCGAAGTTTATAATCACTAGAGTGGCACTTGTTAGAAGGTGAGAAAAGACATAACCCGCGGCCGTTCTGTGTCCCGTAGACAGTGCCCTTACATGAATTATTCACCAGAGAAATGTTTTCAATAAAAGTTTTTAGGCTCTTTGTATATGTAGTTGATATACCAAGTTTAAAGAAAATCGTCTGATCCATTTTTGAGAAAATCGCAAAAACGTAAAAAAACCAACTAGTAAATTAGTACTTCCGGTTGAGGAAGGTAGGTTGAGGAGGAAGCTAGGTGGTGACTTGTTTGGTGAACCACTTAAGAAGGTTAATGTTAATGAGACTTGTTAACTCTTTAAGTTGATATCAAGACAGATTGGTTTAGTTCTCAGATGGTCTACTTTTTTTCAATTTCTTCTACCGCTAAAAGGGCCAAAATGAAAGTGCTGGAAGAAAATAGATATGTAAGGATAAGACTTTACACTGCAACAGCAACAGATAAGCAAATAATTAAGAAGAAGAAGAAGAAGAAGAAGAATATTAATTAAGGAACTCATCATCAACATATCGATCTATAAATCCTGGAAAAAAACCTGTCACATTTCTTTTTAGTTTCAAAAAAATTACCAGTGGTCCTTCACCAGTCATGTATGTATCCTTTCTTGGATTTGCGTAGGTCATGAATTGCACTTTACATAAAAATAGCAGTTTAGTATCTAACAACCCGAGTTCCGGGAAAATTCAATTTTTCCGAAAAAGAAATGTTAAAATAAAAGTGATGTACCTAAATGTATGTTGTGTTTAAATAAAAGAGTTGAAGCTGTTATTGAGAAAATTGCTGAAAAAATGTGAAAAAACATTGAAAGTCGCACTTGTAGGTAATGGATTCTGATCGAAATTTACTTAATTTTTTTATAGTCTAGAAAATGAAAGCATTACACATTCATTGATTTTTAGGAGAAATGTTTTCACATTAATTAAACTGTTTGTACATTTCGGTGTCTAATCTTATTTGCTTAAAACTGCTGGTCATTTTGAAAGTTAGAACTAGTCAGGCTTCGGAAAGAGATATAAATTAAGGCAAACTTGTTTAACGAAAAAATAATAATAAAATAAAGAGAAAAATTTGATAGAAATCTTCAAAGCGAACAAATAAAAGTGACTATCAATTTAGACAGAGTTAAAAAAAAGACAACACAACTAGTGGATACAGATAAAGAGTACAGCAGCCCTCTTACTACAAA
>JAAEAF010009524.1:0-34463 GCA_011037195.1 Triatoma infestans
TAATTAATATTTATAATTTATATTTTATATCTTCTCTAAAGGGATATCGTGAGGTCTGTGTTTATACAGAAGTTGGAGAGTATGAAAAAAACAATTAAATATATAGGTTCAAAAAATATATAATTAAAAAACAACATATATCAAAAATTAATAAATACAATATTGAGCTACAATAACATAAGTGTCTTGTCATTTGGGAGAAATAGCTTTTTATAAAACTTACTTATTTTACATATATTCTATGTTGAAGAAGGTTGGATTTCTTGGAGCAGTTCCCCCAATCGCTACTGTAACATGGCTTTCCCTGATGACAGGTTTCACTCTTTTTACTACATAAATTGGAACTGACTTCCTTCCCTAAAAGGGTCCACGTTATAAATTCTACCTCCACCCCGGAGAAAGTGAAATAAGTAAGTTAAGAGGGAAATTCCCTTTGTCCTAAATAAATGTAATGATAGGGGTAAGCTAGGTATCTCTGACTCAACTAACTGTTTCTTTTGTGCTTTTCAGCCTTCAAAAAACCCAATTTTATAAATATGTACATTGGAAAAATTCCCTATTTTACAATCATAAATTATTTATCAAGGATATACTTTGATACAATTTATATTTATTAATTCTTCCAAAGATATACATATTACAGAGTGTAACAGAAACATTTCGTTGAAATGGACTCTCTACACGAACTTGGTGAATTTGCTTTGCAATGGATGAAAAATCCTGAAACCGGTCTGGAACAAAACCAATAAGCATGCTATGGCGGATAAAACACCAGATGTTATCCAGCATTGTGGATCCATCCTTATTTTCAACAGATACAATAATAACTTTTGAACAATTACAATTACTTCTTTCCCGTTATCTCTTCAATCGAGAGAACTTATAGGAACCTATATCTCTTTAAGGAAGTGGAATGGCCAGTTCATTTAGATTTATGTGATGCTTTGCGGATATCCGCAACTGACACACCTATCAGTCACAAACTAAAATCTGCGGAACTAGTAATTATAAGTCAAAATTAGCTCATCATCTATCATTTTTTACTTTCTCTTACTAAGAGGAAGTATTATAATGGTGGCAGATTTTCGAAATTGATTTTTTTACCGGAAATGCACGTTTATGTGGATTCCCTGAGTCCAAAAAAAAGAGTGGTTATCTCTAGAAAATGGTCTGTATGTGTGTCTGTCTGTATGTGAACAGAATATCTTAAAAATGAGAAGTTGCAGGAAGCTCAAACTTCGTATTCAGTTTAAATACTACTACCACTACAACACACACGAACATTTCGGGAAAAATCCATCAACCGAAAGTGCCACTTTACTAAATGTTATTTTTTTGCAATTTTCACGAAAACGTCTTTAACGATTTATTTTTTAAACTTGATATATCAAATATACACATACAAAGAGCTACAATTTTTATTTGAAATATTTCTCAAGGAAACAATTCAACGATATGCTATACAATTCTGCCAACTAAATAATATTAATTAGAATTATATAAGTTGCCAAAAAAAAAATCGTAGTTTTAAGAAAATTGGTTGACCGGAAGTGCGTCTTTACTGAATAGGTTTTTCCAGTTTTTTGTGATTTTCTTCATAAAAAAAAAAAAAACATGGTTTGAATCTGAATATTTGAATCTGAGAAAATCAAGGTCAGAAAGTAAGAATACCACATTGGTGACCCTATAATTTGCTAAAAAAAAAAAAAAAAAAAATGCAATCTGTTAAACTATAAACATCAGACAAAACAATTTAACCTACCAAAATAACGCATTAGATTTGACCCTGAATCAATTATCAAAAAAAAAAGTTAATTGACCACAAAAAAAAAAAAATATAGAATTAATACAGCGAAATTAATAAAATATTTATGGTCCTGATTTATATTCATTTTTTTACCCATCATGCATTTCACAAGTTAAAGGATTTAATTAAGAATATATAAATAAAAATTATAATTAATCACCATTTTATAATATACATAAATGTAAATTTTATCCAATAATGAAGGAATAAAGTACTTCCACAAGGAAAAATAAAACCAAACAATATGTTTAAACAGCCGTGCATGTTCAGTTCTCATTTCTATTAGAACATGAATTAAATTAACCAACCCCCTAACAATGCAGTACTCTTCATTAAAGTTTTATTTAATTACCTGCATATGACGCAAGATGAATGTTGAAATTACTGTGTGATTTATGGTTTAAAAGGATGCAGTAGAATTAGCTACACTAGAAGAACTGCAACTGGTTTATAAAATTGTGAAAGACAGAAATAATTATTTTTATGTATACAATAATACAATTTGAGTTGATTAAATTTCAGTATTTGATTAGGTTGCATATTGTTTTACTTCAATATTATGATTAAATCTCCAAACATTTGTAAACTATCAAATTTCCGAAATGTTTTTTTCACGGAAATAGAATTTGTGAGATCTCGTAAATATGAAAGAAAGTCTAGTGTGAATGAATCACACAACTTTCTCTTACTGCAAAGAAGAGACTTGAATTTTTTCTTATTTTTTTTTTTTTTTCAGGGGCTCTAATATAAATATTGCAGCGTGAAATACACATGCTCGGAAAACCCATGGAAACGGGTGTACATTTCAATTGTACTCGTACATTGTAATCCAGACGACAGTATAGACGGCATTAATGAAATTCAAATTACATTCGAAATTTAACGCGCCACAAATTCCGCAAAAATTAACGGAAAAGTCAGTCTTCCGCAAAAAAACTTTTTAAGAAAAGTTGATCGCATTTTCTTCAAACTCCGAAATTTTGCAATAAATTTAATTATTATATGGATGATAAAGACATATAATATATGGAAATGATACTCATAATGAAAGCCTAACGTCATCTATTCTCCAGAACCCGGTTAAAATGAATTTTTACCGGGAAATTGATTCGATTAAAAGTCATTGACTAACAAAAAATGTAATGCATATATAAAATTTAATAAAAATCCATGCAATTTTCGTAAAAATCACAAAAAAAAACGGAAAAAAATCTATTTTGGAAATATAGTATTTTGCGGTTAAGCTTTAATAGGATCCAAAGTGAGGGATCCATAGCAGGGACCGAGAGAGAGAGAGACCAAAATGACGGGACCACTCTCTCGGACTAGAGTGGGAGAAATTGCTTAAATACAGCGACGGGAGAGATACGAGGTATATAGCAGAGTTCATACAGCAGACACAACGGTCATCTACTTTACTCTTTACCACTCTACCATACTCTACCATTTTAATGTAAAGTCCAGGCAGCCAGTGTCACTTTTTCATTATACAGTGTTTAGCCATATCTAGTTTATTTATCTGAACCAAACCAGTTTCTCTCCTTTCATCATACCCTTAGAAGCTATTTTGAAGTGTTCTCAAAGAGAGCTCTTAACGATATATCAAGTTTGAACTTTCAATGATTTTCCGCTTTACATATACACAAACTTCCCTGCACTTCTCACCCACACTTCTTTGAAGATACTTTCCTCACAACAGGTAGACTCTTATGTAGTGTGAAACTGCCTAACAGCCTAGGCGCTCAGAATAAGTTGACACTAACTTGGATGCCGAAAAATGCAGGATATTTGGGCGTCGAGAAGGCGGATATTCTAGCGAGGGAGGGCTCGAAGGACATTTTCATATGTCCTGAACCCTTCTGCAGTTTGTCCAGGAGCATGATCCAAACTTCTATTAAAGGTTGGATTTAAGAACAGCGTCTGCAATGGTGGGAGAGGCAACTTTAATGTTATTGGTTGATGTAGTGTATGAATGTGTAGCAATGTGTAGCACGAGCGATATTGAAAGAGCTTATGTTTTTGAGAAGAGAGAAGTATGAAAATATAAGTAAGAAGTCACCACGGTTTTATAATAAATATATTATCTCTAAATGAATTTAAATACTTTATAATAATTCGTAATAATGAGCTTATAAGTATATAGAAACTCTGCACATAAATATTCTTAAACATAAATGTTCAAATTAAACACTTATTGCCACACTGAATTTATAATGGAGAGTGACGTTCTAAATGTGACGAATGTTATTGGTTGAACGCTTTGGAATAGACTGATCAAACGATAATATTCTTGTTAGTTAAAACCTGCCTTTGTATAATATTTTGATTTCTAGAAGGGGTTAAAAGACAAAGAGTGTCCGAGTTCTCCGACCTTTCTTGTAACGGTGTCTTGTACCTGCTTTTTACCCTTTTCTAGCCAATTTACAAATTTTCATTTTACAACTGATTTTATTTAATATATAATATATATTTCAAATTATTTCTATTTTTCCATTTGGCTTCTTCCACTACACAAGCAGAACTCTTTATTAATAAACACTTGCCTAAATTTACCAGGAACCTACTAAACAATAGCCGGAAAGATATAAGGACGATACTGTGTCTACTAACGGGACAATAGAGGCTGAATAGGTAGATACACTAGGTTACTACTTGCAGACAACGCGATGTGACGATTCTTCAAGGGCTGAGGAAGAAATAGCAGTACATATTCTTTGTGAGTGTCTTAGCCTGATTAGGGACAAGATTGCTCCAGTTGGGAGTAAACAATCCTGAAGCCAACGAGCTTATGAGGAAGCCACATTCAGCTTTGCTAACCCTTCTTAGAAGGCCGAAGCTAGCTGGAGATCGTGTTATAACCACTTGAATATTCACAATATGAGGGCCCAGCCACCTCTTTTTCAATCTAATCAAATCTCACTCACACTCACCAATTTCTAACAATTAATTTTTTTTTTCAGGCTGAGGTACCACCTCAAAACGTGTATTTCCAATGAAACCTCAATTTAGAAAATTAATTAATAATAATGTGAAGGGAATAATAATAAGTTCCATAAAAACATTTATAGATTTCATTAAATATTATTAATTATAACGCAGCAAGTTCGAAGTAAATGTCTGGAAATAAAGTAAAAAATTACGGCTATTAAGAAAAAAAAAAAAGAATTAACAATAAAAATCTATAGAAATAAAATTTTAAATTTATATTGTTTTGATATAATATTCCTTAGTTATATATAGCGTTCCAACTCGTCCATTAGATGTGGATTGTTGTGTTATGTTTGGGAAGCACGCAGATAACCAGTCATCCTGCACTTTAGCTAGATATTTTAATCTATAAAGAAGAAACCGGTTTTCTTATTGTAAATTGGAAAGAAGAGGAATATATATATATATATGTGTGTGTGTATGTGTGTGAGTGCGTTGGGAGAAGGGGTGGACTGGCGGAGGGAACTATTCTATTCCAGCAAACATTTCTCTAGGATATTTTATCTAATTATGTAGTTTTTTGTAGTTAGATCGCCGTATTTTGTGATAAGAGTGTTTGTTGTCTACTATCTATTTTATAACTGAACTAGTTCATTAATATATTTAATTATAGCAGTAAAATAATGGTATTATATGTTTATATTGTTTGCTATGTTTCTTTATAATATCATTACTGAGAATATGGGCTGGAAATTAAAAGAGAAATTTTTAGTGCATAATATTCTTGAAGCTCTTCTTCTTTTTTTTTTCTGGTGCCCCACACATATTATACATTAAACCTGTTGAGTTAGATGTTATAAGCATACACACAACCTCACTTACAACTGGGTGTTCCTCTCAACTTTTACAGAATACTATAAAGCAAATAGAGAGTCCCACTTGTCTCTTATATTCTTAAATGGGGAATTAGAGGAGCTTTAATTTAGACGCTGCGTATTATTTAGCGTCAATTTGTTTCTCGGTTATAAAAATCTATGATTTTTTTTTTTGGTAAGAATATAATATATTAATGGAGAATCAAAAAGTAGAATCAGTAAATGAAGCGAATAAAGTCCAGCTCTGATCATCTAAGGAGAATGGGTAGACGTGGCGCAACCATCACGTCAACCTGCAGGTATCCACATTCAGTGTGTGATTGTTGGGAATATAATGGAATTGTTGAGGAGAGAAATTGGGTTTGATTGAATAAACGAGATACGAAGACACTGTTATAATGTAGCTATAAGTTTACACAAACTGCACTGGATTTTATAATGACTTTGATAGAATAAAAGGTGGGAGTAGAGATATGACACGATGCGAGGTATGGTTGAATCTGATAGATAGATAGATGTCTAGATTTGTTACTGGCTTATATACAGGTTCTCCCTTTCTCTCTTTTGCTGTTACATATTTTTTGTCTCTAGAAATCTTTTTTTTTTTTTATTTATATTTAGATTTTTTTTAGATTATATTTTCTAGTGAAACTATCAAAAATCACACCATGAGGATTACTTTTGAGACATAATAGATCTATCCATAAAAATAACGTTTATTCCATTAGACGAAAATTTTTCCCTCAGAAATAAAACTCAGTTTCATTTATTGACAATGAAACGATATTAGTGACTATCGAAATGACACATATCTTACAGCAATTTTACATGCTGAGTCAAATAAGATAAACATGCTGAGATTTTCCAGTTGCCTAATTTTTCATTGGAAACTTTAAAAAATAAAAAAAAAAGAGTTGGAAATATGGAAAATTTAAATGATCAAATACATGTATTTGTACCAAATCTTTATATTTTTTAAAACTTATTGAACATGTAGATATCAAAAGAAAAAAATTCTGTTTTTTGTATGGATAAATTCAAACATTTAAACATTTCAGCTGCTAAAACGCATTACATTGCGCCTACATTCGTACATTCACAATTGCTAGTTCCAGAAGAAAATACCTTCAATAAAATCTATAGTAATATATCACAACGATTATTAAATATTGCAAGAGTAATACTATAAAAGACCACATACTGGGGAGAACAGAATAAATAGAAAATAACGATGACTGTATTTATAGTCACTACCATAATGTAGCTATAAGTTTACACAAACTGCACTGGATTTTATAATGACTTTGATAGAATAAAAGGTGGAAGTAGAGATATGACACGATGCGAGGTATGGTTGAATCTGATAGATATCCTCTAGATAGATTTTCACTGGCTTATATACAGGTTCTCCCACTCTAGCCTGCTTAAGTTAGAGAGTACCAGAGAGGGCCTGCCTTCTCTCGGGCTTGTCTTCTCTCTCTTGCTATTACAGGATTGTCATTGTGTTATTCGTAACATGGGATGTGATGGGACACCCCATCCTATTATCCCATCCAATTGGTCCTTCAGTTAAACTAATTTAATTATTAATAGAGAGAAGATAATAATTTTGTACGTGAAGATGTAATAAAGAATTAATGCAATTTTCTACAGAATTTATTAAATAAATAGAAATTTTTATGATAATTTACCTTTGGAAAATTATAACAAAAAAAGTAACTAACAAAAATATCATGAAAATCAAGAAGAAATAACCAATAAAACCTAAATTAGGACGTTATTTTCTGACTGCGATAATTCCAAAAAAAATAATTCCCGATATATAATATTTCATTGAAAAGTCAAGATATTTCTTTTTGTGGTAAGGAAGAGAAACTCGTGGTCAAAATAAAATATAACAAATTAATAGTTGCGAGAAGTTTGAATAACCTTGGAATATAGTGAAAACAGTCATACTTTTTTGTTATTATAATTATATATTACATATGTACAAACAGACATATATGTAACATACTATTTACTCTTTTGTAAATTCTTATTATTTCCTATACGCCCCATTTATATTAGTGGCTTCGTGATTTGAGAACTGGCGTTTGGCTTTTGCTTTTTAAATTTGACCTTTTTACCGTTGGTCTATATTTATAATAATCAGTTATTATCAGTGATGTTTTAAAATGTGGTTTTCTGAAACGAGAGCACTCTCGTGTCTTCTGCTACCATTCTGCTAGCTTAACGGCCTCAAAACCAATAAAATATCCTAATCATTACAGTTATCGGATTCATTCCTAATGCCATACTTTCCTTAGAGTTCTAAAAAGATTTTTTTTTAAAGCTCTTCATAAACATTGCCCAATTCCTTGCCTACATATTTAGTCAAGAAGACTTAAATTATTTCTAATTAAATGAGTGCATTATTTAATTATAATAATATTTTGTATTTAATTTATATACCTCTTTCAATTTGATCATATTTTTCAATAATATATACATACGTTATATTATTAATTATATTTAATATAATATTAAATTTTAATTAATTATCAATAGGTATAATTCGCTATCTCCATTTTATTCCTTATTAATAATGTTGTTGTTTTTGATGTTCGTTACGACCGCTGTATTCATTATTGTAAATTGGATGTTGAGATTCGGTCATACAAAAGAACAATTTTTTTAATTTCTACCGACGTTTCGGCAATTTATTGCCTTCTTCAGGGTAAAAATTTCCAGTTAGAATTACAGTAGTAATTACTCTAGTTTAACCTGTGACATATCATCATCAAGTCATACACTTTTGTTCTTTTGTATGACCGAATCTCAACATCCAATTTACAACAATGAATACAGCGGTCGTAACGAACACCAAAAACAAGTTGTAATTTTTGAATGGTGTCTAAAAACAATAGCAAAGTAAATTTTTGTACAATTATATTAAAATTAATATGATATCATTTATTCCCTCTCTAAATACTGATGTTTAGAAAGGTTGGCTACAGCCTCCTAATCAATACGAACTGGAATAAGATCAATCATTTACCGGGGCCTCAGTAAGGAAGGGATTATTGCGACCCCACAGTGTACATTTTTATTTCTGCATCTTCTTAGAGGTTCTATTTAGATAAAGATTAAATGTAAACCTGTCATTTTCCAGGCAAATGTAAGAGAAGTTGATGATTTCTATTGGAAAGGACAAGATAGAAACTAAATGGATGGACAATTCTTTAAAGCCTATATTTGCAAAGACTCTGTGACGATTAATTTTTTCGCTGGAAATTAGATTTTGTGTGTGTGTGAAAAGTTCTGTGAAACATAGCGTTAAGCTTCTTGTAAAAGTATCACTTCTGTATAATGTATGGTTCTGCCACGTCTATAATTTTAATATTCATTAGAAAAAAAAAAATTGGTTAATGGAATGTGCAATTTTACAGAAAGATTTTTGAGTCATCGTTCGAGATCGTTTTCTCGAAAACAACTATAAAGATTTCCTTTAAACTTGCAATACTTACAGCAAAGATGCAGTAACTCTTGGTGAATGGACCACAGTCTTCCAGACTGAGGTTTATACTATTCTTTGTTGTATCTTGGATGAAAAGGTACGTAACACTAACATAAAAGGTGTTTTTGTATCTGCTCGGACAGCCAAGTTGCGCTGAAGACGCTGAGTTCCAGGTTGGTTAGAATGTTCCAAAAAAGGCTGGAAGAGCTTTCTTCTCTGAAGGATGTGATTCTAGTCAGGGTACCAGGTTACATGGGAATTTTTTGGGAATGAGGATGTGAATAGGTTTGCCAAATTAGGCGCCTCTCTTCCTTTATTGGTCCTGAACGTATTGTTGGCGTGTCTTCTGGCATATGTCTGTCAGGCTTCCAGTCACGGACAGCTTCAAAAAGCATTCATCCTTATGGATGAGTTCAGTTGGTTTTTGGCAGTCCAGTATGCTCATCGGGAGGGTCCGGACAGGGCTATTAGTGAGACGTTGCTGTGTCTTGCTCGGAGCTTTCTCAGGCATCTGGTTGGATTCCTTACTAGACATTGTTGTTTAAGGAGACATCTCTACGTAAAAGGGCTCATGGTGGATCCATTTTGTAGAAACTGTGAGACAGAGGAGGAAACACCCATCCATTTATGACAGATTGTTTGGGTTGTGAGGAGATTAGGTTCAGGCTCTTTGGTCGGAACAGGATGTCTGTGGAAGAGCTTAGGCTATTTCCCCTTAAGTTTATATAAACCAAATAATAGAGAAAAGTAATGAATACCAAATAACTGTATATATAGATTATACAAAGGCGTTTGACTCCGTAAATCATAAGTTTCTTATTAATAGTTTAAAAAGTCAGGGAGTTAATAAGGCGTTCATGAAGATTATTGAACATTGGTACGCAAATAGTTATAGCAGGGTGATTCTGGAAAAAGAAAGAAATGACTTTCCGATAATAAAAGGGGTAAGGCAAGGCGATCCGTTATCTCCGGATTTCTTAATGCAGTCCTGGAACAGGTTTTTATGAAAATAGATTGGGACAACTACGGCATCAATATAGCAGGGAGGAAAATAAATAATTTACGTTTTGCGGATGACATTATACTGATCGCATACTCAACGGAGCAGCTAGCAAACCTCATTGAAGAATTAAATAACGCAGAAAAAGAGGCCGACTTAAATATAAATGAAGAAAAAACGATTTTATTCACAAATGGTGGAAAACACAAAATGTTCTAAAAGGAAAGAAGCTGCAATGGGCAGAGGAGGTAATCTATCTTGGACAGCAAATTTCTTTCAAGAAGGAGCCCATGGGGAAGTTAAAAGTAGAATAGCCTTAAGCTGAAAGAAGATTTGGTCCGTTAAATTCATTTTTAAAAGTGGAATGAACATTAAACTGAAAAAGAAGGTTTTTGACAGTTGTATCATTCCATGTTTGATTTATGGCTGCCAAACATGGCCAATTTCAAAGGGGACTCTCAGTAAACTGGAGAAAACCCAACGCGCCATGGAAAGAAGTATGCTGGGGATTAAAAAGATGGAAAAAAAGATAGCTGTTAGCATCAGAAAAAAGACGAACGTAAAAGATGTAAAACTGGCGGTTCTAGAACTAAAATGGAAATGGGCAGGACATTTAGCCAGACTAGATCCAGAAAGATGGGCTAAATGAACAATTGATTGGTTTCCTATATATAGTAAAAGGAAAAGAGGACGTCCTAGATGTAGATGGAGAGACGATATCAAAAACTTCGCACAAGACAGAACAGCTTGGGATAAGTTGGGAGAGGCCTATGCCCTCAGATGGGCCTAGTGAATAGCAACATTAATTTAATTAATTTTATTTAAGTTTTGGAAATTTTATAAATTCAGTTCATTTGTATTTCATTTTTTCCAAAAGTTACTTTTTATTTTAACAATTTCAAGTTTATGATACGAAAAGAAGTTAAATACTGTTTTTTTATTTTATATTTTGAGTTATGTTATTGTTTTTATTTTTTCGTTCAAAGTGGAATGTATATGGTTTAAATAAAGGCTTATTATTATTATTATTATTATTCGGACTGCGGTGAATCTTAGATGGATTAGTCCCGGGTCTGGGTATTTGTTCCAGACTCAGTTTGTTGTTGTTTTTCTTGGGGTAGCTATATGGGCCCAGTGAGGCTTTGGATAGTGCAGGGTTCGGCCCCTCCCCACAGAGAAAATAATACTGCAAAGATATAAACCTACCACTTTTATTTATAACAATTTTTGGAAAAAAAAATTGTATTTAAGTGGTTTCGGGGTATCGACGATGTTAAAACTCAATGTGTTAGTTCAATATTATTGGCCTCTCAACAATGTAGTTCATTGGTTGACGATTGTCTTCTTAATTTCTTTCGCTAAAGAAGGAAATCGATGAAAGTTGAAGACTAAATAGCATCTATTCACCCCCTCCCTTTGGTAATTTCCAAAGTGACAAAGCAATCCATTAGTTGTACTTTATTTTTATGTCCAGTTAAAAGTGTTACATTTAATCTTGACCATATTTGGTAACGTTACAGCAAATCACGTTGCTATATCTCATAATGTCTTATATAGGTGACTAGATTGTAGATTGTTTTTAAATGGTTGTTTTGTTTTTTTTTTAATCTGCATCCACATCCAACATGATTTCAACTATAAATATGGTATTCATCAAACATGGGCAGGGTTTTTTTTTTTTTTTTTTTTTAGATTATGTAGCTCCTGGTCTCTATTTTTGGTCAAATGATGCTGGATACTGTTACATCGTAGTACATGTATTTCTACTGTTTTGTAAATGATCCGTGTCCTTTTATAGCATCTTGAACCGGAACTTTTACTAAACATGTCGCTTCATTTATTCAGTTTTAAAATAAAGTAATTAGATATCGTTTACTTTCATAAAGTTCTATCAAAGGGTGTTTCTAAAATTAAAATAAAAAATAAATAAATAAACCTCTGTGTTTAAATAAATAAATAAAAAAACTAAGGGTTTTTGTATTTTTAGGTATTTAGAATTAATCATCGCTTGGGAAGAGGCGCGATGTATTAGAGAAAGTAAAAAGGACATTAAAATATTATTATTGTATGAGACGCCGCGATAACGCAATAGTTAGTTAAAGTGTGGTCTGTCAAGCATAGGTGTAATGCGGTACTGGATTCGATTCCCAGCATGGACTTGGATTTTATAAATAATCAATAAATTGTAATGTAGGTATCTTATCCCTATTGTATAGCAGCATATTCCTTTTATTCCTGATCGGTTTCGAATTTTCATCCATCGTCAGAGCAAATTTATTATTAAATTCGTAAGGAGAGTTCACTTCAACGCAATGTTTCTATTTACTCGACACTTGTTGGTTTGTTGATCATATGTATGTATAGGGCATATTGATTGTATGATACTAAATCAATTGGTTGTATGTATGTATGGTCATAGCATGCATATTCCTTTTATTCCTGAGCGGTTTCGGCTATCATCCATTTCAGAGCAAATTTTTTATTAAGTCGTGTAGAGAGTTCACTTCAACGCAATGTTTCTATTACACTAGTCACTTCTTAGTTTGCTGATCGTATTATGTACGTATGGGGCATATTGATTGTATGATACTAAATCAATTGATTGTGTGTATGTCCCGTACATACATACAATCAACCAACCAACAAGTATTGAGTGTAACAGAAACATTACTTTGAAGTGAACTCTCTACAGGAACTTTGTGAATTGCTCTGGTGAAGGATGAAAATCCGAACCGGTCAAGAATAAAAGGAATATGCATGCTACGAAGCGTAAAATATCAGATACTAGCCAGCATTGCGGTCCCCCATCCATATATTCAACAATTCTATTAATGTACTCACATTAACTTAAGTTCAAGGGAAGGGATTGGTTCAGTTGCAGCGCGTTAAACTCTCAAGCGGAGGCCCCGAGTTTGAGTCTAGTGCTACTCCTTAGATAGTTAGATATAAAGTTTCAAAAATGATAATAGTTGGAGTGAATTAAAAAAAAAAAAATTGCGAAATACTGCAAAATAATAATAATAATCACTCAGGTCAGTTTGATTATCAGTTAATGGATTTTGACTGAAATCTAATGTCAAATGAGGTCGTGGTACGTAAACGGTTTATGAGATATTTTGTTCAATCAGGAAACCCATACACCAACATCAAATTAGAGGCCATTTGCTAAAAAACACTTTTTTCATTCTCAAGAGGCGAAAAACAAGTATTTCAGATTTTAAAGTTTGACACGATCGCAATATTATTTCTTACTAGAGGAGTAAGAGAAAGCACTGCTTGTGAAACTCACTAAGATTTTCTCTTACCGCATTTAATAAATTAAATAATTGAAAAATTTCCTTTAAACCTAGAATTCTTACTTCAAGTTTAGTTGCTTTAAATTGTTAATATCACTCTAAGGATTCTGTGGAACCAATGACGTTAGACTTAATATTTAAACTGTCATTTATATAGGGACATTTTTAAGTATCTACAATGTTCAGACCCCTATTATGTCTGCAAGAGATGTATTTTTCACCACTATTATAGCTTAATAACACAGTGACTACCAACATAAGGAATAAAATTAAATAGATACATATCTCACCCATTTCTTTGTGTACAATGGAATAAACATGCCCAAAAAACGGCACCAATTTTCACCCAAAATATATTTCTTAAGCTCCACCTTAAGAATCAGTGCATGCCACTCCAGTATATATCTTAGATTTATAATATATTTAAATCTTAGTGGTTACGTTTACTTGTTTAACATGCTTTTCGTGAGTATATACACTCAAATTTGCATAACTAGATCCTCCTTTATAAGCATTTGCATACTGGTATAATAGTAAAAAAGCTATTGGTTGGCGTTGCCGGAAGGGATCAAGTAATTAATTGTTTAAAATCTTACAGCAGTAGGATATCTGTAATCATTACTATTCGCTCTCCTCCGAAATGTTTTCTCTTGCATTCCTGATGGTGCAAGCACCCTAGTTTGATCGCCATTAGGTTTAGATATTTCAAATGAGTGTCGAATTAAGAAAAATATACGTGAAACGGCTCCTACTTACAAGTATTAATTTACACCTATATTAGACGATCCTGGAACTGGAAGCAACAACTTATATCTCGGGCTTGAGATGAACGGTCAGAAAACTGGATAGGCACATCCTCTAGATAAGGAACCTGCAGATGAGGAAATTCACATTTGATATTGTTTAAGTATTTAAGTATCTGGATGCAGTTATTAGCTCAAAAAACAGTCAGGGAGGAAATCGGAGCCCGTTTAGCTGCTGGAAGTAGGTGGGTTTAAGCACTCCAGCCAATATGAAAGAGTAGAAATATTTCAAGGGCTGCAAAGATTCAAATATATAAGGCCATTCTGCGACCTATTGCTCAGAGCGGATGAGCTTGGGCTAATTAAATGAAAAAAACAAAAAAACGATTCTGAGAAAGATTTTTGGTGTGGTCAGGATGCAGGATGGCATTAAGATCAGGACAAATTGAAAAGTTAGAGAACTGTTCGGAGAATATGATTTGATGGCCTTTGTTAAAGCTGGCAGTTTTAGATGGGTTTACAGGGCAGGTGCATAGATTGGAGAAAACAAGAGGCCTAATGTTAGCGCTATATGGATATCTGGGAGGAAACGGACATACATCTTCTTAAATCCCATCATTTTCAAATCCTTCTCCATATTATCCAACCAGCGCATCCTTGGTCTTCCTTTCGTTCGTTGACCTGCCAGTTGCCCGGCAAACAGCTTTTTGGGAATTCTGTCCTTTTTCATCATCTCTAAGTGTCTCCCTTCCTCTTGAGCCTTCCCTACTTTACACTACCAACCAGATTCTTGTTCCTTAGACACGTTCCGCAATTCTATGTTTGCCCTTATCCTCCAATCTATAGCCTTATCTTTGATTGACCCGAAAACTCTTTTCAAAATTTTGAGAACACATTCTAACGAATGTGTTACAACGTTAACACGACCACTCTTCGCTGCCGTACGTTACAACAGGTTACATAGCTATTTTATGAATAATTAGCTTCGCCTATCTAGAAAGCTATCTGATGCGTAGAACCTTTCAAAGCGACCAAAAGCATCGACAACCTGCCATAATTCTGGCTATAGTTTCCACTGATACTTCATTTTTATTGGTGATGATTCCCCTTAGGTATTTAAAACGGCTAACTGCCACAAAACTATGTGGCTCTAGAGCCAAAGAACTTGTGGTCTTCATACATTTGGTCTTTGCTTCATTTTTTGCTTGCAAGGCTAATTTACTGTTATTTCAAATTATTCTAAAACTCCGGTTTCAGGGACAATCTAATAATGTTAAGCTAGACCTAAAGTTGTACTACGGTCCTGTAGTATACTATAGTTTTTAACAGATAAAATTATTTGCATAAATTAATGATGTAATTAAAAATAGCCCATCCATGAAGAAGAAAAATTTCTTTGAATAATACTTTAAAAATGATAGAAATTATAACCACATAAATAATGAAGTTAGAAAGTATCTATAGGTTTTTTTTTTTATAAAAAAACCTCTTTTTATTTTAAAAATTAATCTCTATAAAGTGGTGAAACCTAATAAACTAAAGGTAAATTAAGAAAACTTCAAAATAACAGCAGATAAATTTAAATTCTCCAAACATTTAATAAAAAAGAACTTACCATTTTGTATGCAAATAAATGCAAATTGTGCGCAAATATCCCGTTATACACTAGTAATGAAACACTATATCACTTGGTAGATAATAAAAATAAAATGGAATTGGCTAACATACAAGCACGATTCACTTGCAGTTATTACACCAATGAAACTGAATGCAATTAAAATGCATCGATGCAGAGTGAATCAATTTTTGTGACTGATATGTGCTATAAATTTAACTTATAAGTTAGTTATTGTTGAAGCATATTTGTTAATAATATAAACAAAAAGACCCATCCGATCCCTCGTGTTCATATTATTACTTCAACGTAAATTCTGTTACGAAAATATTATATATTTTTAAAAACAATTCGACCAGATATTTCTTTACCATTTTATATTTCTTAACTATTAATCAACTCGATTCATTCGCCTATGACAAATAATTTACTATAGAAAAAAAACAAAAAAGTTACAATCAAGCAGCATATGGCGAGGCCGTATCGCTTCAGTTACTTCTTTCTTGTTTGAGCAGGGGATATTGAAGGGCGACAGATAGGATTTTGAAGTTGTTATTTCATCAAGATTTTGATAAGTCTTGGGAAAAGGAAAAACTTAGGTTTAGCTGGTAATATAATAAGTTTCATGCTAAGATTCTACGGTGTTTGATCATACTTCTCTAATTTTTATATTTATTTTAATGTTGCAAGCTCTATCCAAAAAAATAGAAGAGTAGTCTGAAGCTTATTATTATTATTATTCAAAGAAGGGGAAGCCTAAATCCTGCGCTATCCCAAGCCTCTAACATTTAATGGCTGCCCCCAAAAGAAGCTATCGGGTTTAGAACAAAATTCTGCCCACCTACGATTTACCATAGTCCCAACAAATCGGACCATAATCTTAAAAGGACAGAGCCTAATCTCTTTCTCTGATATCCTGGCTGTTCCGGCCAAAGGTCCTGAACCTAATTTCTTCACAGCTCAACCAATCCGTCATGAGATTGCGGGTGGTTCCTCCTCCGTCACAAACCCTATAAAATAGGTCCGGCATAAGCTTCATTGTATAGAGATGTCTCGTTAAGCCGCAATGGCCAGTGAGGAAACCAACCAGGTTGCCTGCGAGAGGTCCGTGAAAGACACAGCACCCCCTCACTAAAAGCCCTGCCCGGACAACCAATGAGCTTCTTTAAACTGCCGACAACCCACTGTGCTCATCCACAGGGATGAGTTCTATGAAGCTGTCCATGAATGGAAGTTTGACAGGCATGTGCCAAAAGACACACCAAGGGCTTGGGACTAATGAAAGGTAAAGAGGCGCCTTATTTGGCAAACCTGTCCATCTCCTCACATTAAAAAAAAAAAAAAAGTCTGAAGCTTTCTTTGAATAAAGAAAATCATATCTGAATAGATAGTTAGATAATTCTAAAGTCACAGTTTCTCTAAAATATCCTTAAAACAATTTTCCTGTAAAAAAAAAAAAAAGATTTCAAACAATAGCGACAGATTTACGTAGATATAACGCCAATCACTTTTATGTGTAAAATCATTCCAACAAAATTGATTATTTAAGTGAAACTGTGAAACTTTCCCCTAAATTACCACGTCAGTATAATATATGGTTCCCCATTAACTACATAATATTAGGGAATCTAAGTTTAAAAAAATTTGGTGTGAAACACTCACACAACTTTCTCTTAGAGTTCTCAAAATTATAATTGACACAAATTTTATAGTTTGTGTACCAAATTTTATGAAATTCGTCGAAAATTGAAAAAAAAAAACTGTTCAGTAAAAGCGCACTTCCGGTTTACTAATTTTCTTGAAACTTGGAATTTTGGCCATCTGTTTAATTCTAAATTTTTTTTTGGATGATAGAATTGTATAATCAACAATGATAGCACTTTAGAGAAAAAAATAACACTACCCCTCCCCTAAAAGTGCCCTAAAATGAATATTCCCAGAGAAATGTTTTAAAATAAAAGTTGTAAACCTTTGTATGTTTAGTTTATATACGAAGTTTCAAGAAAATCGTCGTAGCCACTTTTTAGGAAAATTGCGAAAAAGTGGAAAAAAAAATTATTGAGTTAAAATAAAAGCACTTCCGATTATCCAGATTTTTTCAAACTTGCAATTTCATTCATTAACATTATTATATTCTAATAACATTAACATTAATTAATATTTAGATGACAGAATTGTCTAATAAATTGAAATAGCAGATTAGATGAAAACCTAACCCCCATAATTGCCCTTAAATGAATTTTCCCAGAAAAATGTTTTATATAAATGTTGTAGCTCTTTGTATGTGAAGTCGATATAACAAGTTTGAAGAAAATCGTCAGAGCCATTTTTGAGAGAAACGCAAAAAAGTTAAAAAAAAAAAAAACTAGTAAATGGTACTTCCGGTTGAGGAATTTTGACACACTAACGTACTGCAAGATCCCATGGTGATACCTAAACGGAATATCATGTTTCAACTATCTGCGATTTATCGTTTTTGAGCTATGCTGTTCACATACATACACACACATAGACCTAGTTTCTAAAAACCACTTTTTCGAACTCAATGACCTCAAAACATGTAATTCCCCTAAAAATCTCAATTTTGCAAATTTGTTATAATCGCAACACTTTCTCTGAGTATATTTGTTGAGATATATTAAGAGTAAATATTGATCAAAGAAAATGACATAATTATAATAAATGAACTGTTATATTCTTTATTAACCAATTAGTTCATTAAAAAAAAAAAAATCTGGTGTGAAACACTCACACAACTTTCTCTTACTCCAGTTCTCAAAATGATAATTGACAAATTTTATAGTTTGTGTACCCAAATTTAATGAAATTCGTCGAAAACTGAAAAAACTGTTCAGTAAAAGCGCACTTCCGGTTTACTAATTTTCTTGAAACTCGGAATTTCAGCCATCTATTTATTTCTAATTATGTTTGGATGATAGAATTGTATAATCAACTAGGATAGCACTTTGATGAAAATCTAACCCTACCCCTCCCCTAAAAGTGCCCTTAAAAGAAATTTTCCCAGAGAAATGTTTTAGATAAAAGTTGTAGATCTTTGCATGTTTAGTTTATATACGAAGTTTCATAAAAATCGTCGGAGCCATTTTTGAGAAAATTTTGAAAAAGTGAATAAATCATTTAGTAAAGTGGTAAAGTAAACGCACTTCCGGTTATCCGATTTTTTTCAAACTCGGAATTTCAACAACATATTTAATTCTAATTAACATTATTTAGATGACAGAATTGTGAAATAAACTGAAATAGCACTTTAGATGAAAACCTAACCCCACCCTCCCCCAAAAGTGCCCTTCAGAGCATTTTCCCGGAGAAATGTTTCAAATAAAAGTTGTAGCTCTTTGTATGTGTGGTTGATTTTTGGAGTTTAAAGAAAATCGTCGGAGCCATTTTTGAGAAAATTGCAAAAAAGTAAAAATCTAACTACTAAAGTGGTACTTCCGGTTGAGGAATTTTGACAGATAACGTAGTGTCAGATCCCACGGTGATGCCTAAATGGAATATCAAGTTTTAACTTTCTACGGTTTTTCGTTTTTGAGCTATGCTGTTCACATACATACATACACACACACACACACACACACACACAGACCATTTGCTAAAAACCACTTTTTTGGACTCAGGGGACCTCAAAACGGATATTTCCGGTGAAAACTCGATATCGAAAATTTGACACGATTACAATACTTCCTCTTACTAGGAGTAAGAGAAAGTAAACAAAAAATTATGCGAATATAATAAACAGAGGTTTTATATAATAGGACGACGGAATTTCTTAGATAATTCACAAAACAAGTATACATATAATATGTACTTATAAAGGTGGCATTAGTACTATGGTGAATAAAACAAAAACTGTTAAATCATGGTATTAAATATTTTAAGTTGATAGAGAAGGTGAAAGAATCGTTGAAAATCTCTTATAATATTAGTGTTTGTTTGGGTGGTATGTATGTATGTATTTATGTCTGTTTTTATATGAAGAAAACATTATTAACCTAGTTACACAAGAGATTCCTATATTATCGAGCCGGTCTGTATTCTTGTTCTCTTGATGATTGTCTTATAAGATCAGTTCAAAAAGTGTGTTAAAAACCTTTTTAAAATAAATTCAAAATGGGTAGAACTCGTCTCCCCCCGCGCAATCAAATGTTTTTATTTAAGTGGAAATCTCTCCCTCATTCTGTCTCTCTCTCTCTCTCTCCCCTTCTCATTATTACACCTCAAGATTTGTTGGGAACTATAAAGAATTTAAATTATCTAAATCCTTTTTTGAAAGCTACAAAAAATAGAAAGAAAAAAAAATATTGATTATATCACTTAAACACACTGATATATAAAACAGTTATATAAAACATGTTATTTAATTATATATATAAATCAAATAAATTATAAATTATAGGTTTAACAATCCTTCCCACCCCAGGCTGGGATAGAACTGATGATGGAACGTAACTTGCTCTTTAAAGCCAGATTTCTATCCAACAAATCACAATCACTTTCACAATTTAGTACTAATTCTTTACTGCTATCTGTTTCATAGCTCCTGCAACCATTGTTTTGTACAGAATAAAGATCGATATACTTTCAAAAAAATGGATATAATCAACACTGTTATCATGCTAAGCTATATAACTGAAGATAACCTTATCTACAAAGCCCTACCTGTCACTCTTCTTTACAAAAATTGCTAACTATTTCAATACATTAATAAGCTTTAATAAGAAGATAACCTTGTTGGTGGAAAATCTCAGTGCATACGATGCCTTTAAAAAGTTTGCAGAAGAGGCTCTAAGATGTGGTACACTGTGGGGAGATTTTCGAAGGTAGGTGGAGCGTAAGTATGGGATATTAGTAATTTATTGTATGACTGTGGAATGAATGACTTAGATTGGGTAGTTATCGAATTTTTAGCGGGCCACTCAGGAATATCTAGTACTGAGAGGTTAATTAGGATAGGAATTTTGTCTGCATGCGTGAAGTATGAATGTATTTATTGTGTGAATGAGTATGAATGCGATGCGGTTTGTTAGCTTGTTTTGCTATGGTGGCATAAATTCATTATAATTTATTAAAGGTACCTTTTTGTGCCCTTCCCTCAGATATTTTTGCTTGAGAATCATTCTTGTTTCGGGATCATTGGGGATGAAGTAGAATCATTGGGCTGTTATGAGCGAGAGCTCGGGAACGTTTAATACGGTGTGCGTTTAATAAAATAAATCTGCCCAATATAACTGAAGATGAACAAAAGCCGAAATCCGTTAGTAATAAGAAAAAAGAAGGATAATAAATCAGGACCAAGTTTGAAATCCTTTCGACCTAATTCTACTTTCATCACTCTACTAACATCATCACACATCGCCCGGTCACTCTCACCTTTATTCAGTAAATAGGTAAAATATAAATTCTGAGTAGAGTTACTGTTTATGTGTCATCATTGACATCTGAAAATGGCTGGAGTGGGATTGGAACAATCCATCATATCCAGAGCTACATTACACTATTTTATTTCACAATAGTAATTATCATGAAAGGTGTACAAGGAAATATTTTCTTTAATTTAGTTAGTTTTAATTTAATTATAATTTAATTTATAATTAAAGGGGAAAGAATTGTAGAAATCAATTACTTCATACTTCTAGCTATTTATGATTTCATATATTTTGTAAAAATGAACAAATTATTGTACAAAAGACCAGTCGAAGGGAAGGGAACAGCTAAGGCGTTAGCGTAGTGGAATCCTACGGGGAGAGCCCAGCTATGCCCTTAGATTTTTTTTCATCCTAGCAGCCTCTACAGCTCACTGTCCGGTGATGGATAGTGCTGTCTGTAACGAGTGAACACTGTCCGGACGCTGGTAGACCGAAATAGCACTTTAGAGGAAAACCTAATCCCACCCCTCCCCACATAACTGCCCTTAAATGAAGTTTACCAAAGAAATGTTTCAAACAAAAAAGTTGTAGCTCGTTGTATGTGTAGTTAAAGATACAACAAGTTTGAAGAAAATCGTCGGAGCCATTTTTTGAGCAAAACGCAAAAAAAGTAAGAAAACAAAGTAGTAAAGTGGTACTTCCGGTTGAGGAATTTGGACAGATAACGTAGTGTATATACCTAAACGGAATATCAAGTTTCAACTTTTTGCGGGTTTTTCGTTTTTGAGCTATGCTGTTCACATACACATACATATACACAGACCATTTGCTAATAACCACTTTTTTGTACTTAGGGGGCCTCTATGATACTTTAGAGGAAACCTAACCTCACTCCTCCCCCAAAAGTGCCCTTAAATGAATTTTTCTAGAGAAATGTTTTAAATAAAAGTGGTAGATCTTTGGATGTGTAGTTGATATATCATGTTTGGAGCCATTTTTGAGAAAATTGCTAGAAAGTAAAAAAAAAAATACCAGAAAACTGAAAAATCCGATT
This sequence comes from Triatoma infestans, assembly GCA_011037195.1. NCBI lineage: Eukaryota > Metazoa > Arthropoda > Insecta > Hemiptera > Reduviidae > Triatoma > Triatoma infestans. The sequence continues at coordinate 22,202 of JAAEAF010009524.1, forward strand.
TTTTCAAACTTGGAATTTCAACAACGCATTTAATACTAATTAATATTGTTTAGCTGAAAGAATTGTATAGTAAATTGAAATAGCACTTTAGACGACAACCCACCAGTCCCCTCCCCTGGAAGTGCCCTTAAATGTATATTGCCGGAGAAATGTTTCGAATAAAAATTGTAGATCTTTGTAAGTGTAAGTTGATACACTAAGTTGAAAGAAAATCGTTGGAGCCATTTTTGAGAAAATTGCAAAAAAGTGAAAAAAACATTTTGTAAAGTGGTACTTCTGGTTGAAGAATTTTAACAGATAACCTACTGTCAGATCCCATGGTGATACCTAAACGGAATATCAAGTTTCAACTTTTTAGGGTTTTTCTTTTTTGAGCTATGCTGTTCACATACATACAGACACACACACACAGAGACCATTTGCTAGTAACCACTTTTTTGGACTCGGGGGACCTCAAAACGGATATTACCGGTGTAAACTCGATATCGAAAATTTGACACGATTACAACACTTCCTCTTACTAGGAGTAAGAGAAAGTAAAAGAAAAAAAAGACTAGCCGATTTAAAAAGCATAGAACAGACAAATTGCCGATAGTGTTTTAAAGTACATATTTTAAGAAATCTTTCTAAAATATTTAATGTTTTAAACGACTTTAAAATAAAAAAAAATAAATTAATAAAATGGGTGGTGGTAAATTTATTTAATCAACAAAAATAAACACCTGTTTGGATAGATTATGTCCATCTTAAAAACATCCGCTTAAAAACACACATTGTTTTATGTTTTCTCAAATTCCATTCCGTTGGAAAATTAAATGAATAACAAATGAAATAGATTTAGACAAGCGATTAACAGGTATATACAATATTGAAATCATAACTTTATATAAATTAAACTGATTATAAAATTATTATAAAATTCAAATTAATTTGACTTGATGAGAAAGGCAACACCTATCAAATTAATGATCATTCAAGCGTAAAATTGATTATTAAAAAAACAACATCAATAAAAATAGATAGATATTTTTTTATTTATTATTTTTAATTGCTGATTTATCTTGAACTTCATAAAGTTAAACTGAGAAGGTAATTTTTTTTTTTTCTTGTTATTATATTTATTTATTTTTTTAAATTTAATATAATTATGTTGTTTTATTAATAATGTAATGATAAAAATTAAAACATTTAATTAAAATTAGATTTTTTTTTATTATTTTCAAATTCTTATGTTTTTTTTCTCATCAGAGATATTTTCCGTGATAGCCTGTTTCATTTTGTGGTCATCGACCGGTTCGGGCGTTCGCCCATCATCAGGATGTTTTTTATTGAACAGTGTAATAACATAGAAACTCAGTGTATCAACTGTATTTGCTCTGTGCTATTCTATGTTATTACACTGTTCAAACAAAAACATCCTGATAATAGGCGAACGCCCGAAACCAGTTGATGACCACAAAATGAAGCAGGGCTATCACGGAAAATGTCTCTGATGCTTTCCAGCTCTGCGGAACCACCACCACCACAACAACATCTTATGATTTTTTTTTTTTTTTAAATCTTACCGAAGACAAGAGTTGTGCCACAAAAACTGAAGGTTAATCAATAAAACTATATTTGAACTATTTAGAATTCCATCGTCATTGTACATATCATATTTAAATTAAACATAAATTTGATGTAAAAATTCACACGACCTTCTCTTTGGACAATTTACAATAATTATTTACATATATATTATTGACAAAATACTCTTCAAGCTGGGAACTTTTACTAAATTTAACTAACTTCAACAATAATAAGGACAGATGAAAGAATTTAAACTGAAAAGAACTTATGGGAAAGGTGAAGTTCCAACAATTAAAATCTGTTCATTTTAAAAAAAATAAATAAAAATAAAAATTAAATACTGTGAAGTATTTACGATCTTTATTACGTTTAATTTCTTTACCAAGTTTGAGGAAACTACTTGTTGGTGTAGTGGTTAGCAGCATGGACTAGTAACTGGGAGGTCCCCAGTTCGTATCCAGCGTATAACTGGCTAAATTTTATATTCGTTTAAAAAAAATGTTAATGGTAAAGTAGTTGCTTCCTGCCCCCCCCGTCCGTGATACCTTGCTGCCTAATGTTGTAGTTTGTATAATGTAAAATAAAATGGTAATAATTGGCAGGTGTCTCTCTCTATCTTACGCAACTTCAATTTAACATCTCCGCATGTAATAGACATCTCCAGTACCTTAGACATGTAAATATTACTATTTATTTTATAGTACCTTTGGCATTTATGGAAATAATTTTTAATAAATTATCCGTCTGTTATTGTTATAATACGATATCAGCGGGGAACCTTAACATTATTTCTTAGCAATAAATATTAAAATAAAAATTATATTAAAGGTTATATAAAATATACGTACATTTTTATTTCCATTTCATAAATAAGCAAAAAAATAAAAGTGTATCGTAAATATAATATATGAATCTTATTTAAATCTCAGCTGCTGGAAATATCAAATTCCATTTGATGAATTTTCTTCAAATTAGGAATGATATTTTGTATTTGTTGGTTTTTTTCTTTTTACTACGTTCGGCCAGTGCTATCACCAGAGCTGCCTCTAGACACTCCTGGAGTCGTTTGCCTTGTAGTAGATATGTTTCAGTTGATTAATTATCACAAATTTAGAAATGTATATACTTGGTCGATGAATACATCTAGTAAAGCATGAGTTTCTTCACACAGAGACATTTAAAAGAAAAAAATTAGGAATTCTTCCTTAAAGGATATGAAGAACACTAACTAAATTTGGCAAGTGGTTAGCGTACAGGACTCCCACGAGGAGGACCAGAGTTCTAGTCCAGCCATGCTATCCTTAGATTTTTAGTAATAAGAAAAAGAAGGATACTAAATCAGGACTAAGTTTGAGGTCCTTTAGATAACTCTGCCTTCATCACGGTACCAACATCATCATACATCGCTCGGTCATTCTCACTTTTATTCAGTGAACAGTTAAAATATAAATTATGAGTACAGTTACTGTTTATGTATCATCATTTACATGTGAAAATGGTTGGAGTGGGATTGAAACAACCTACCATATCCAGCTGCATACATTACATATTCTATTTCACAGAAGTAATTATCACAAAGGTGTATAAGGAAATATTTTCCTTAATTTAATTAGTTTTAATTTAATTATAATTTAATTTAAAATAAAAGGGGAAAGAATTGTAGGGGAAACAATTAATTCATATTTATAGCTGGTTATGATTTCATACATTTTGTCAAAATGAACAAATTATTGTACAAAAGTCTAGCCGGAAGAAAGGGAATAGTGGTTAGCGTACTGGACTCTCACGCGGAGGGCCCGGTTCGAGTTCAGCTGTGCTACCCTTAGATTTTTTTTTTCCCCTAGGAGCCTCTCTAGCTCACTGTCAGTAACGAGAGAACACTGTCTGCAGGCCGACAAGGCACTGAGAAGGCTCTGGACGCCATGACTATAGATGTTGACGCGCCTTAAATTAAAAAAAAAAAAAAAAACTAAATTTGGCAAGTTGGACTTAAATGATTAGTGAAAATATATAAATCCTCAATTATTACTAAAGAATAAAGCATAAAGCACGTCTCTTCCTTGGCCTATGTTAGAGAAATATCCATTCCTATCATGTTTACTTTTGTCTGTTTTGACGTCTCTTGTGTTAATATCTTATATTGCTAATCTAAATACCTGTTGTCATAAACGAAAGAAAGTTATTCTTTTTTTTTTTCTATAATCATTCTTCTATTATAACCATTTAAAAAAAGTGCATGTCATCTTTATAACAATTGTAAGATTAAAAAATAGTGGCGGGTGAACCGCTTAAGATTTTGTGTGACAAGGATAACGCCCACGATCTCACAAATGAGCTCGACATGCCAGAAAATTGGATTGCTTTGATAAAATGCCGACAACTCACTAGCAGTGTGCAATGTAATAACAAACATAACAAGAAGTAACACTTAGCTAAATACGGATTAATGATAATACATCAGGTGTGTTAAGCAGATGTTAATGGTTTATTATTTTTTTTTAAATAAATGTCAGCTAGGTGTTGAACTTTGGTGGATTCGTTTTATTAGTATTATTACTATGCCTATTATCAAATTTATTTTACCAAATTAATGATTTAAGAATTCTCTGCCAGATTCTTGAGAAGCCAAGGGAACATAAATTGCAGACTCACCATCGGTTTAAAGGACTATAAAACTCTGCTTATGACAGAATAAATCGCCGTGAACTATATAACGGCATGAATGGAAATGAAGACACCAAAGAAGTTGTGCTGACAAATTAGCATGGTTGTGCGGTACACTATTCGAGTTCAAGGGGGATTTGTCAGAAACCTTTAAAGCAATGAACGGCTTACGGCTAGGAGATGCCCTCGCATGTTTGCTCTTCAATTTGGCATTCGAGAAGTTGATGCAAGGTGCCAGGATCCAGACCACTGACGCTATATTTTTAATAGCCTGGTTCAAATATTAGCGTAGGCGGGCGATTTAGATATAATTGCAAGGTTCCAGGAAAGTCTTAGAAGAAGCAATTTTGAAACTAACATCCGCCCCTAAAAAAAAAATGGGATTGAGAATAAACCAGTGTAAGGCGAAACAGGGAACCCATTCTTCATAGATTTCCTTGAGGTATTATACGTTTACACCGATAGGGAGCTTTGTGTATCTGGGTTCACTGGTCAGTGCCACTCATGACACATCCATAGAAATCAAAAAGAGAATTCTGCTAGCCAATTAAAGCTAGTTAGGCCTCCTGAAATACTTGAAGAGAAACTTTATTTCTAAAAGTACACTGTCGTTTTTTATAAAACCCTAATATGGCAAGCTTTAGTATGTGGCTCCGATACCTGGACTTTCTCCAAAAAGGATGAAGAAGATCTGTTTCTCTTCGAAAGAAAATTTCTCCGTAGTTCGCGCAGTTCGTGAAATCGACAGTTAGAGAAGGAGGTCTAATCAGGAGCAAGGGAATTTTTACAGAGAAACTGACGTAGTGAAAGTAATAAGATTGAGCAGGCTACGCGGGACGGGACTTGTGATAAGAATGGAAGCGGATGCTATCGCTGGGAGAGCCGTAAAGGAATGTTTACATGGAAAGAGACGAGTGGGGAGGCCAAAGCTGAGATGGTCGGAGGGTGTAAGTAGAGACGCAGCTTCTATTTTGGGAATCAAGAATTGGAGGACCACAGTACAAGACAGAGAAAGCTGTGAAAAACTTTTGCAACAGGAGACCAAGGCTCACTAGAGTCACTGATGATGAATTATTTAAGAATTCCGCTTAATTTTTATAGCCTTATTTAATAATTTTTTGTAACTTAAGGTTCAGCAGTTTGCATGGTCTTGTTGTAAAATACTCTTAGAGGTACTATATCAGACTATCTCAAACATTTAAATTATTAGTAATAGTTTATAAATGTATGCGATTAGTGCACGAGATTTTGATAAAAAGAACAAACAAAAAATCATTGGGGTCATGAGAAAATGGCGGGCCTAAAAAAGGTTTCGTAAAGTAGCATTTCCTATTAACCTATTTTAATTTAAAACACAATTATATCCTCTCAGCATCATAAAATAATAGCGAACTATATTGAAATGCCATACAAATGTTACCACTATAAGCAAAGTAAAGTAATGCCTATTTTTTTTCAGGAGCTTAACGTCCAACCACCACAAAATCTAATTAGAGAAAAACTAATATTTGTAATTCAGAAATTTAACAAAAATAAACATCAAATAATTAATTAGAAAAGGTTGACACCAAGAAGGAAGGAATAATGTTTAGACTTGCTAATCCATTATTCCTTCTATATGAAATTTTGAATAATTTTTGGTTTTTTTAAATGTACTTAGCGAGAAACTAAAGATTGGATTAGAGTTAAACAAGATATACCCTTCTAATATACACATTATCTTTAATAAATTCTAGAGATACTTCTAAAAACAGATCAACTGAAATATGAAAACAAAAACAAAAAAAGAAACGTACGGAAATAATTGATGAAATACTGAGTACGAAATTAATGCTACAGTAGTTGACAAATAATTCTAAAAATTACTTAGCATATGAATAATCGAGTTTCTTAGAAATAATAATTAGTCAATAAATTCAGAGAGAGAGAGAGAGAGAGAGACAGATTGAAAGAAGGAGAAAACTATCTGTGAAGAGGGTGTGATAAATACCTGACACTGGAGAGATCTACACTCGAACACTGTTTCAAATAAATGCAAATTCTATTCATCTATCTTGCATTAATTAAACAGTTATAGTTTCTTCTTGTTATTTTTTTTATATTCTTTTATTTTTATTTTTTTATTATACGTTAATTGGTTTATTTAATGAAATTTTTCATTAGTTTGTTAAGTTTATAAATTAATTGGCAATAAATCTGAATATTGGTTAGGATTTTTGAATTTCTAATCTTTTACAATTGTTGCTCTTGTACTTATGGCCAAACACGAGACAAATCGCTGTAGCTCAGAAACAGTTTGTTTAATCTTTTACAATAGTTTCATTGCGTCAAGTTGGCATCCTTGTACTCATCAGCTGTTCGAGAGTATTTGGTAAGCATAACCTCAAATGTATTCAGTTAACAATGGCGAGTCCTCTCCAGCATTCCACCTTGGAAGAACAACGTTCAGTGATTAGATTTTTAAGTTGCAAAGGTATATCAAATGTAGTGAAATCCACGAAAGAATGTTTAAAGTGTACGGGAATAATTGTCTGAACCCGCTCTCGCCTAGACCCTTCTGCGATTATCGCCGCGACCACTTACTCTTGACAAGACATTTATTAATTATTATTTGGCTGTGGGGAGAGAAACCCTACGCTATCCAAAGCCTCACTGGGCCTATACAGCTACCCCAAGAAATAAAACAACAAACCGGGTCTAGAACAAAAATCCAGACCCAGATCTAATCCATCTAAGATTCACCGCAGTCCGAATAAATCGGGCAATAACCTTAAGCGGAAATAGCCTAAGCTCTTCCACAGACATCCTATACCGACCAAAGTTCCTGAACCTAATTTCCTCACAACCCAGGCGGCAATCAGTCATAAGATGGATGGGTGTTTCCTCCTCTGTCTCATACACTCTACAAAATGGATCCGGCATGAGCCCCATTATGTAGAGATATCTCCTTAAACCACAATGTCTAGTAAGAGATCCAACCAGATACCTGAGAGCGCTTCTTGAAAAACACAGCAACGTCTCACTAATGGCCTTGTCCAGACCCCTGTTGAGCATTTTGGACTGCCGAAAACCAACTGAGCTCATCCATAAGGGTGAATGCTGTGAAGCTGTCCATGTCTGGAAGCCTGACAGACATGTGCCAGAAGACACGCCAACAGCAACCCAATGAAAGGAAGTGAGGCGCCTAATTTGGCAAACCTATCCACCTCTTCATTTCCAAAAATTCCCATGTGTCCCAGCACCCAGACTAGAAGCATATCCTTGAGAGAAGAAAGCTCTTCCTGTCTTTTAGAACATTCTAACACCAAGCGGGAAGTGAAGACACATGAACTCAGCACCTTCAGCGCAGCTTGGCTGTCCGAGCAGATACAAAAACACCTTTTAAGTTAGTGTTATGTACCCTCTCATCCTAGACACAACAAAGAATAGCATAAACCTCAGTCTAGAAGACTGTGGTCCATTCACCATGAGATACTGCTTGACAAGACATAATAGTAGTATGATATAAGCTACATAAAATTAATAACATTGCAGTTCAAAAAAAAAAACACGACAACATTAATTAACACAAAGCTTATTAACCACTTTTGTCATTGACGGCAGAGTATAGGCACGACGCTACATCGCCATCCATTTTCAGGGTTAGTTACTCACAGCAGAAAGTAAAAATTGCCTGCCAATAATTCAATTAATCTATATTATGACAGGACAATTAAGGAGAATGTTCACAAAAAAAAAGAAGGTATAGTATGGTATTTATCAGTTTCAAGGTGATTATAAATTCTTTTGAAAAAATATTACCAACAGGTGTTATTTCCTGTATGATGTGAACATTCTTAGAGAAATTTAATCGATTTTTCGGAATTAATAATTTATTATCAAATATTTTTAAGAACGCTAGTTCTTGATCAATAAAGCTTGCACCAAGTTTACTTTAGCAAAAAAATTTGGTATGAACGCTCCACTTACTGCAATTTTCTTAGTCAATGATAATTTTGATTAAATACCTTCTTCATTGTCTCTTCAATGTTATATCATGGGAAAATCTGAACTTAACCCTAGAACGACACACTGGGGTGTGCAACACCCCACTATATCTTTCTGTGTGATTTTCAGAATTTGTCCTGTGTTTCCCAGGGTTTTCCCCACCATCTAAATACACTTCATTTACTGCTTATTCGTTACGTAACTCGTTCGGCATTACAAGTTTTTTGAAATTTCTGTAGTGTACAAGTAAAGTAATTTTGGGGTGCTTTTCACCCCAGTGTGTTTTTTGGGTTTGCCACACCCCAATGTGTTAGATTAGGTTGCGTTGAGGTAAGTTTTAGTACTCAGTATAAACGTTTAATTATTATTAAATGGACATTTATTACAGTTATTTTACTGGTTTTTAGCAAAGAAGGTATGGCTTCTACTTCAAAGAAACCACTTTGTGACTGGACACCGGATGAAATCCAGAAAGTCCTATTACAATTGGAGGAAGATGAGAAAGAAGGGAATGTCTTTTTTGGCGATGAAGAGTCTGACGAAGAATCCGATAGTGTTACAGAACAAGAAGTCTCTGAAACTGAAGAAGAATGTGTTATAGAAGAGCCTCCGCAAAAAAAATATAAGTCATCTATATTGCGAGGAAGAAATCAGTACAAATGGAGTACTGATGTTCCGTCAAAGAGAGGCAGAGCTAAGGCAAAAAATATAGTTTCCCAAACCCCAGGGCGAAAGGTGCTGCAAAAAATATTTCCACGCCCCTAGAATCTTGGAATTTACTAATAAGTAATGACATTATTTCTGCAATTGTGAAAAAAACAAACCAAGAAATTAGGAGGAGATTGACATAAATTTCCAGATGTCAGTCTTAACCTAAAGAAACAAACGAAATAGAAATTCGTGCTTTTATTGGCTTATTATACCTTGCTGGTGTTAATAAATCTTCAAAGCTGAATATCGAAGAGCTTTAGTCCCAATATAATGGTTATCCTTTGATTAGAATTACAATGTCGATGAATCGATTTTATTTTTTATCCTACTGCTTGAGATTTGATGATAAAACAACTAGAGTGGAAAGGAAAGTTTTAGATAAGCTGGCACCTATAAGGGAAATATGGGATATTTTCATAAAAAATTGCCAAGAACTGTACACCCCTTTTGAGCACGTGACAATTGATGAGCAATTGTTGGGGTATAGAGGACGATGCCCATTTCGGGTATACTTGGCTTCGAAACCAGATAAATACGGAATCAAAATTGTTATGATGAACGACTCCCGTAATTTTTACATGGTAAATGCAATGCCATATGTCGGGAAGGTGAATCTGTGCCATCCCATTATGTCAAAGAATTGACGAAAATCATCCATGGTACAAACAGAAATGTGACTACAGACAATTGGTTCTCGTCCGTACAATTATTCGAACAGATGTTGACACAGTATAAACTTACCATGGTTGGAACATTAAGTAAGAATAAAGCTGAAATCCCCTCTAAATTTTTGGTGCCCAAACAATCTGGGACGTCCTTATTTGCTTTCGACTCAAATAAAACATTGGTTTCATATTCTCCAAAACCAAATAAAATAGTACTTCTCCTTTCTACTCTTCATTATGACGATTCAATTAACGCCGTTACCGGAAAACCTCAAATTATTATGGATTACAATTCGCACAAGGGAGGAACTGACACATTTGATCAAATGTGTCATATCTACACTACAGCACGGAAAACAAGTCGGTGACCTCTTCGATTCTTCTGCTGCATGCTAGACCAAAGTGGTGTCAATGCTATGGTGCTATATACTCTCACCCAAATGCAACGAAAAAAAAAGCGCAGTACATTTTTGCTTGATTTGGGTTACCGCCTAATCGAACCTCACCTTAGAAGCAGATTGCAAGCAGAAACACTTCGGCGGCCTCTTCGTATTGCCATAGAGGCTATACTAGGGGAAGTGACCCCTAGAAAAATTGAATATTTAAAAAAACAAGTTAGATGCGTTTTCTGTCAAAGAGGTAAAGACAGAAAAACCAAAATGAGATGTTCAAGGTGTAAAAGGCCAATTTGTAATGAACATAGAGCTGCGGTGTGTTATGAATGTAGCTCATAAATCAACAAAAGAAAAACGTAATTGTGTTCATTTTATATATTCATTTTTTGTTTGTAAATACACATTTATATATTCTAGTTTCATTATAAGAAATTGTATTAATAAAATATGTTATCAATTTTTGAAAATATAAATTAGTAGTTAAGTTAAAAATGTACTGATGAAGTTAGAAGAAAAATTTACTTTATAAGGTACATTAATATTATTTAAAATGCTTTGCTTTATTTATATCCTAACTGACCTAGCAAATCACTGTAGTAGAGTTTCAATAGTCTTTAATAACAGTTTGATAATATATTATTTAAATTGGGGTATGTGACCAGTAGGTCAGATGAAGTACAAAGCAAGAAGTGTGGTGTTCTAGGGTTAAAAAAGCGAGTTTTTATTTTTTCTTATATAAAATTGCAACATCCCTCCACAAAACCCCATTAAATGATTTCTCTTGGAAGAAAGTAACAATCAAAAGTGATACTATGTATAATTTAATGAAGAATATATGACCGGAAACTGAATATAAATATTGTTTTGAAATAAAGTTGCTCACTTCTGGACAATAGATTTTCTTCAAACTCCTGAAAATTTTGGATATCACCCAGCATAGGATCCGACAGGAAGTTATCTGCCAATAATTCTACAACCGGTAATACTGAATGAAATTTTTTCAAAAATGTCTCCCAACGATTTTCTTTAAATTTGGGTTTTTCAATTATTAGTACATAAATTACACTGGAAAATCGAGTCATGTTAGTGTTTCATCAGAGTTTCGTCTTTATGAAAATAAAACAGCAACCGGAAGAGATAATCAAATGGTATTTCTAATGTTATTTATATTCTTCAATACTAGAAATAAAATAATATTTATACAAATAATAAATCTGAAAAGTATTCTCCCCTCTGTGTGAATGTAGTTTGTTTGTATTTATTAGTATGCATGTATTTACTAGTACGATCGTATTTATTAGTGTGCATGTATTTATTAGTGTGAATGTATTTATTGGCGTAAATGATTGTGAATATTTATTTTAGATTTAATTCATTTTAAGGGGTGTAGAAATATTTAAAAGAGTACTACACCCAAAATAGATTTAGGAAACTTTCAGGGAGAAGAAAATTTACTAAAGTATTCCCCAACACGCAAATAGCCTTTAGAAAAGAAGAATAGAAAATATAAAATGAAAAATAGTTGAGCCTATCTGTTAAGTAAGTTTAAGATCTTAGAAGATAAAAATAAGTTTGAAAATATGAATAAAAAAATCTGGTGTGAAACACTCACACAACTTTCTCTTACTCCAGTTCTCAAAATTATAATTGACAAATTTCATAGTTTGTGTACCAAAATTTGAATGAAATTCGTCGAAAACTGAAAAAACTGTTCAGTAAAAGCGCCCTTCCGGTTTACTAATTTTCTTGAAACTGAATTTCAGCCATCTATTTATTTCTAATTAATTATGTTTGGATGATAGAATTGTATAATCAACTATGATAGCACATTAGAGAAAAACATAACCCCACCCCTCCCTTAAAAGTGCCCTTAAAAGAATTTTCCCAAAGAAATGTTTTAAATAAAAGATGTAGATCTTTGCATGTTTAATTTATATATGAAGTTTCAAAAAAATCGTCGAAGCCATTTTTGAGAAAATTGCGAAAAAGAGAATAAATCATTTAATAAAGTGGTAAAGTAAACGCACTTCCGGTTATCCAATTTTTTTCAAACTCGGAATTTCAAAAACATATTTAATTCTAATTAACATTATTTAGATGACAGAATTGTCTATTAAACTGAAATAGCACTTTACATGGAAACCTAACTCCACCCCTCCCCCAAAAGTGCCCTTCATTGCATTTTCCCGGAGAAATGTTCCAAATAAAAGTTGTAGCTCTTTGAATATGTGGTTGATATTTCAAGTTGAAAGAAAATCGTCGGAGCCATTT
>JAAEAF010009525.1:0-14963 GCA_011037195.1 Triatoma infestans
AGAGACTTTTTCCGTGGTAGCCTGCTTCATTTTGTGGTCATCGGCCGGTTTCGGGCGTTGAAGTTAAAGTAAACAATAAGTATTTTCTCTATTTCAGCAGCGCATCATAGAATCATTTTTCCCAACCAGAATATAATGTGTTGTTTCATGAGAGCGTAAAAAAAAGCTTTCATTGTTTCTGCTCAAGATTGGGATTTACCAGCATTTAGTATATGTGTTACAACACAAATAGCATTGTTTTTTCCTAATTTGGTAGCTAAGGTAAATTTATGTGAACGGGTAACCCTCAGTTGACTGAAATTGTTCGGTACTTTTTAACTCGGCTCGGGGCCATCAATCCCGCGGCGTTCGGCCCATCTCAGGATTCGTTTATCAGAGTGAGAAACTGATTTGCTCTGCGCAGTCCAGGGTTATATCACACTGCCTGACAAACGCTCCTGAAGATGGGCGAACGCCCGAAACCGGTCAATGACCACAAAATGAGGCAGGCTACCACGGAAAATGTCTCTGATGCTTTTCAGCTCTGCAGAACCAACCACCACAATAATATATAAACCCTGAATGAAACACTGTAACCACTTTCATTTAAGGTAAGCTTCCCATTTAATAAGAAAAAAATACCTTATTTTTAAAATTATTGCTACATATTTATTATTCACTAATATTAACAATTATAAAATATAGTTGTTTTTTTTTTTTAATTAGTTTTACAGCTAATGAAGATGGAATATATCATTTAACGAGTTGGAAAAAAGTTGAAAAATTACAAACTAGAGTTTTAGTAACTATTCTAATTGTTGTTTCTCATGAATTCATGAATTTCAAACTCGTATATGACAAATTTGTACAAAAACTGAAATAAAATTTAGAAAAAAAAAGCTCATTATTAGAGGCTCCTAATTCCAAACTCAAATTTCTCCAGGCATGTTTTAGATCAAAATGATAGTACGCTAACATTTAAAGAAAATTTATGGTTTTAAATTGAACAAAAAAAAGGAAAAACAATTTTCTCATGAAGTTATTATCGGTTGACAGTTTTTTTTTTTTCGGAGTTATTACAAAATCTTTATAAGAATGGTAACACCAAGGTGGAATAACATACATAATACATGCATTCCAGATTTATAATTGTTAACACTCAGATGAAATAACATACTAATACATGCATTCCAAATTAACGTTTCTTCCTGCTCTTAATGATATTAGAGATATTAAGTTGGTCAAATTCACCGGATATACGAGATCTAAACAGTAGAGAAAAGTATTTTCAGCGAATATTATGTATATGATTGATTGTATGTGCATATCTGATTGTGCCAACGCCTCTCGCACTCTCTACCACTCTGGGTGTCGTTCATTAAATATATATCACTAAGTGCCAGAATCGCGCCTTTACTCTATAAATATCGATAAATTTTTTTTTTACATTTACCGAATTCGGAAACAAGATATTTGAAATGTTCCGCAGACAGGATCACTTTTGTTTAAAATATTTCTCTGAGAAAATTGATTTCTGTTATTTCTTTGGGAACTTGACCGGTGATCTTTTCTTTGCTATTCAGTATAATAGACGGTTCCTTATTAATGTTATTATTATGCCCTATTATCCCATTATATTACTGTTTCAAGTAATAACCTCTCCACAAAGAATCAACCAATGTCGTTTGCGATATAAATATATAGTTTAAGTCATCTGTCTGCACAAATTGATTGCAAACCTTATTCTGATGTAAATCCGAAATCGTCAGAACCAACAAATTGTAGCATGTTAGGACGGATAAAATATCATAGATAAATAACAATAACTATTGTACATCGATAGAGAACAATGTTCTGTCAACATTTGTATTGTATTTTGTTATTTACAACCAAAGTATATCGACCACTCAGAGCTTTACACATAGAGATAAACGGAAAAGGAAAAATTAGAGGTCTTGATAGAGTCGGAGTTTCAGTCTTCTTGATGAGGTAGGCTCGTCTATGTGGTAGTGTGATGTTGTTTGTAATGTGTTAAGTGTTAAGAAAAAGCTTTCTGTGAATTTGGTCATGGGTGTGTATGTGTATGTGTGTGTTTGTCTGCAATATCAAGTTCTCTGTGTACTTGGGTGTTCCTGATAAACCAAGGTGCGATTAGTGCTCATCTCAGTACTTTGTTCTGAAATGTCTGTAATTATTTCTTTAGTGTGTTGCTTGCTGTAATCCAGACGGGGCAGGCATATGTCAGGAGTGGTCTGAGGAGCGTTTTATAGAGTAATGTGGTGCAGGAGTTTCAGTTGAGAGTTTCAGTTGAGAGTTTCAGTTAAAGCTGTTTCAGTTGGGTGTATGATTGTTGCAATATACTGTTAATGTGTAGTCTTCAGGTGAGTCTTGTGTCCAGGAACACGCCGAGATAGCGCACTCCGTGGTCCTTTTGTTTCCAAGGGTAGATATGCAGCATACGAAGGTTCTCCTTCCGAAACCGTCATAGAGCGAAGATTTTTGCTTTAGTTTTGAAAGCGTTTAGCTCTAGTGTCCATCGCTGAACCAGTTTGATATTGTGTCCACAGCGTCTGTAAATCATTGTAAGTCTGCTGAAAGAAGCTAGCTAGCATGGTGTCTGTGTGGCTGTCACTGAAGGAGGTTCAGGTATGTCCGAACAATAGAGGTTGAAAAGTATTGGACTCATGATTGCTCCCTGTGGTAGCCCAGCAACAATTCGTCGTCTAGTACTGTAAGTGCTGATAAGTCTTACTTGGAAGGTTTTGTTTTGTAGAAAATTTCCAAAAATGTGAGCTATGTAATCAGGTGCGTTTGTGTTTCTAGGTGCGTAGAGTAGTCCTAAGAGTCAACATTTTTTTGCATTGGATAAAAATAAAGCTTTTAACCATACGATTCTGAATTATATTTCCACAACAAAACTTATATTTATTTATATAACTAGTTTATAATATTTAAAACAAACTAATATGCTAATATGTATATAATTTCTTGAAGGTAGGTATGTTGACAAGAATGGTATATTATAGGAGAAAATAGTGGAGTCCCCAATGTAAAATAGAAAACAAGATTGGAACATCTTTGACACCCACACTATCTATCCAGTCTATACAACAATATACGGAATATAAATCATATGTGTTGTTTGGTATACGCTCTATATATTTAACTTGTATGTATAATTGTATGTAAATATATTCCGTAGTTAAAGCGAGCACAACTTATGCCACTCCATTCGGGTTTGGTGCGTGCACTATTGATAACCCTCCGGCTTGTGTCTTTTGTACATGGATCGCTTTGCAACAACCCTTTCCTTTTTTTTTTTTAATATATTATATTATTATTTGCAGGTGTTTCCACATTATACTAACTAATAAACATTGCACCTTACTTATTGGAATAATAAATACAAAATAAAATTATAAAAAAAAATCATGCATGAAACCAAAACTAAAATTATCAATTTAACGAAGGAACACATAAAATTGAGCATCATTAAATTGATTTTTTTATAAATAAAATTTTATTGAATCAAAAACTTTATTCATTCAGAACAAATATGATGGATGAATGAATTACAAAATTACAAGAAAGATTATTTCTGACTATTGTCTTTAGTTTATTCAAATCTGACTGCTGTCTTTAGGAAATTCTAAAAGTTTTCTCTATAATTTGTCTGAAGGTCTCACTCTTGGTTTCATGAACTTTGCGACATGAACTTGTTGACCTTGCGAGGATTCAATCAACCATCGAAACTTCTTTCAACTAAAAAGAAAACTGAGCATAAAACAGGTAAACAGAGAATTGGCGTTTATTATTTCATACAAATTGAAGACTAAAAAAATGCACTTTGTCCGATCTAAATTTCTTTAAATGTGGTAGAATCTCTTTTCAACTAAGTCGACCCTTGGACGAATGCTTTTCCAAATTTTAAAAGTTTATTTTTAGAATGTACGAGTTTATTGATTCATTCTCTAAATCGTGAATTAGTTTTTTGTTAAAAAAACCAAAATTGTTTTGGTGATAACTTTATATTATTACGCTTGAGGTATTGAGTAATATTATTTGATTAAATGAAACTGGCTTCTGAGATCTGAATCGTAAAACTTGCCTTAACGCCTTTGCAATCTACGGCTTAACAGAAGTCAAACTTATCTAAACGAAATATTATATTAAAATAGAAGTAAGAAATAAAAGCTTATTTTTTTTTTTATAATTTCTAGTTATAGAAATACTTGAGATACAAAATATGGAAATTTACATAAAAAGATCATTTATTAAAATTGAAAGAGTGGAATTTAAAGACACCTCACGTATATATGGTGGTAGACATCATTTGTTTATTGATGTCATCTATTGTAAACAAAGTGGGTAATTAGTATTTATGAAAAATTTGTGGATATAATAAGCTCTTGGGAAGAAAGACTGGACATATAAATTAAAAATGAAATAAACACGCTTCTTGAAAAATATTGCAAATTCAATAAAAACTTGTGAAGTTAACTGATGATATAAGGTTACCTTACTTCCGGTGATTGCGATTTTTTTGCTAAAATATAATTGCTACATTCCACAAGAATAAGCTACATATATTATTTCCTTTTTTTTTTTATTGTCTTCTTCAATAATTTATTTATTAATTGTTCACAAGGTGAATGTTTACATGACATGATTGACATGTGAAGAAAATACCCAGTGGTATTACTTCATGGCGTTGAAGTTAATTCAAAAGGTCACGGGGCCACTGACGCTTCAAACATCGGGATGGATTATCGGGTGAGGTTTCACTAGCAAGTTGTTGAACCAAAGGATTATGATGATGGGACAAGGAGTTATGGAATCTTTGATAACAGGATTTTATTAGAACAGACACAAATAGAATGGATGGGTCTTTATGTAAGGTTTTATTGGAGACACAATAAGGAGCATTGGTAATTTTTCGTAGGATTTTAGACTGTGAGGATTGGATAACGGTAAACGTTGGACTACTTGGTGGAGCCCCCCCATACCTCTAGTCCGTAAGACCATATTGGTCGTAGTAAAGTTTTATATAGTGTAAGCTTATTTTTTCAAGTAAGTTTTAGAAAGGTTTATGTAAGAGTCTTGAAAGGATACGTCTATTAGTTTCCATCCTTTTCAGTCTGGTATGAGGGGAAATTGTTTCTTAATTTTCAATAATTATTAACTTTTCTTGATTTAAATCAGTAATATTTTCTATACTATTTATAAACTGTTTTAATTATATTCTGTTAAACTGGAAGATTATTAATTTTTTTTTTTTTTTATCATTCATAACAAATTAAGGATCAAGACATTTTCCGAGGTAGCCTACTTCATTTTGTTCACCACGGAAAATGTCTCTGATGCTTTCCAGCTCTGCGGAACCAACCACCACAACTACAAATTAAGGATATCTAATATTTGGCATTTACACCAAACATGTAAATATATTTCGATACCTAGGCATGACTCAAGTATCAATCATTAGAAAATGGTTTTGGTGATATTGAATGGGAAGTAAGAATTAAGTTTAAGTAAACAACAAGTATTTTCTCTATTTCTGCAGAGCATCATAGTGACCATTTTTCCCAACCAGTTTATGTGTTGTTTCATTATAGCGTAAAAAAAAACCCTTTCACTGTTTCTGCCCAAGTTTGGGATTTAACAGCATTTAGTATATTTTTTGTAACAACACAAATAGCACTGTTTTTTCCAAATTTGGTAGCTAAGGTAAATTTATGTGAAGGGATAACCCTCTGTTGACTGAAATTGTTCACTACTTTTTAACTCGTGGCCATCATAATAGAGGGGGCTTTATTTTTAATCTGGTGAAGCAACGAAAGTGTAGTGACTTTGTTTTAAAAGTATTAAAAACATTGATTACCGACATTTTTTGAAAAAATCTTGTAAAATTTTTCCTTGAATTATGAATTCATTTTATCCAAAAAAAAAAAAAAAATCAAATGACCGCCCCATAGCGTGATACCACTGCCGCAGCGGTCATCATATGTATGTAAAAGATATATCCCTGAATATGTGCTGATTGTGTTTTCGTTTCATCTATTCCTCGCTTAAGGAATATTATGGCAAGAAATTGCAAAAAAAAAAAAATACCAACAAAACAAGTCTAGATCAAGTTATCTAATTTACTGCAATAACTGCAATAAGACAAATCACATTTTTATCTTGAACTGCTTTCAAAGTTCATAACAAAATATAATTTTTTGTATCAGAGACATTTTCCGTGGTAGCCTGCTTCGTTTTGTGGTCATCGACCTGTTTCGGGCATTCGCCCATCTTCAGGATGCGTTTGTCAGACAATGTGGATAACACAGACTTGCACAGAGCAAATTCAGTTTATACACAGAAGGTGTATACAATTTCAGTCAACTGAGGGTTACCCGTTCACATAAATTTACCTTAGCTACCAAATTAGGAAAAAACAATGCTATTTGTGTTGTAACACATATACTAAATGCTGGTAAATCCCAATCTTGAGCAGAAACAATGAAAGCTTTTTTTTACGCTCTCATGAAACAACACATTATATTCTGGTTGGGAAAAATGATTCTATGATGCGCTGCTGAAATAGAGAAAATACTTATTGTTTACTTTAACTTCAACGCCCGAAACCGGCCGATGACCACAAAATGAAGCAGGCTACCACGGAAAAAGTCTCTGATGCTTTCAACTCTGCGGACCAACGCACGGGGCACAACAAATAATTTTTGTGGTTCACTTTGTTTGTTTGTTTAATTATTTAGTACATTTTATAATTTGAAATTTACTGACACATGCTTCTTGTAACGATAGAACGCCATCCCCGGAGAGCCGCACCATAGGGTAAGCACTAGCCTTGATGGAAATGATGGAAAAAAAAGGTTATGTGACTCTCGAAGAGGTATACGCTGTAGATACAGATGGATCTACAAGATACGCTGATATTATAAGCATTTGACAATGCCAGCAATGTAGCGTATATTTTGGATCCGACCATCCGTTTTGATAGAAAAAGATCCGAAACAGGGCGAGAAAATAGATGAGGAGAAAAGGGCCATTTACGAAAAATGTATTCTCTTTTATAAGGAAAAGTTTAAGGATCAGTTCGGGGTCAGGGACTACAAGGTGCATGGCTTGTGGTTTGGTGCCAGAGGTGTGGTGCCTAAGACAACCTTGGATATTTTCGACAAGGTAAATATTAGCCTTAAAGACCTAGCTCCATTAATGGAGAATATTTTAGTTGACTCCCTGGGAATTATTTCCCAGCATATTTATAGATAAACTTAATGTATATATTTAGACTTAGATGCACTTTATGTCATCTATACATATTAGTTCTTTTATTTGACATTGGACATTAGGACATCCATATATTTTAACTTTTTATGGCTAGGTATTATCGCTTTTTGCTATGTCTACGGATTGATGAGTACGCTGTGTGTTGGAGCACCTCAATTTAATTGAGCAGCCCCACTTGATTTTGATTGTTTCTCTGGAAAATGCAGTAATCACATTAATAGGAAGGCTATAAGCCATCACATACATGCCTAAAACATATATTAACAGCGCTCATTTAATGTAATAGGCAGTTATGTCTATGTAACTAATAGAGGTCATATGGAAGTTAAAAGTCGGGCGGTCATATATATGCCACTTGTGGCAGTCATCCTGTTTATTCCAGCAAATTATATCTGTAAAATTCCAATAAGCATTTTATCTTTTTCCTGTGCATAATTATGAAAAATCAGCGACCGTGTCATCTATGAAAGCTTTACGAATAATAATATCATTATATTCGCCAATTCTATTAGGTACCTATCATTTTCCCTAAGGTGCAAATTAAAATCTATAAATTATTTAAACAATTTGTAATAATAATACATACGATCAAACACACCCAAAAAAGTGATTATTGTCTTTCAAAAGTAATTAGTTTTATTGATGCAGTTTTTAGGATTGTAAAAATTACCATTAGTTACTTTAATATTAAAAAAAAAAAAAATAAATTAATAAAATAAAAATAAAATTTCTAAATTATAATATTTAAAAATTAAGATTTAATTACAGACATTATTATTAGGTAATAAAAGTAATAAATAAGAAAATTCATTACATGTTATATATACATTTATATATGGTATTTTTATTTCCATTTCATTGTTTTTCTTAATTAATAAATTATATTTATCATATAATTAGGGCACAATAAATGACCATATCACATGATAATCATGTAACAATATATTTATACATTTCTACTCTTCTCTCTTTTGAATGAATGAAGAATGAAAAGATTTTATTTATATATATACGGGAACAGCAAGTGTTTTAGGCCGTCTGGCTATTTACACAAAACACTATACAAATGAAATTAAAATTAAAATAAATCAAATTTTACAAATTAAGGAGAAAAAAAACATGAAGTTGACTCAAAGCAAAACATGCTTCAAACGCTTGTGTTTGTATCTTTTATAATTCACTGTCTCTATAGTATAATCAACAATGGTATTAATGTGACTGTGTACACTGAGTTTACAAGATTTTATAAATTTTTCAGTTAATTTATAAACAACGGTGGACATACTGGCAACGTCCAGCACAGCATGCATATAATCAATCGCGGGCCACCTAGGAAAAGAGCCAATCAGCCTTAGACACTTATTTTGTACTCTTTGCAGTTTATTGTAATTAGTAGCACAGGTGTTAGACCAGACCAGAGCAGCGTATAGTATACACAGGGCGAATATATAAATAATATAATAATTTTGTATTATATTCAGTTGCGAGTTGCTGTTGAGTAGAGAAAATAAATTACAGAAAAGACCCAATGACCTATCGCTGACGTATTATGTGTCTAGTCTAGAGTCAAGAACTAGACCAAGATACTTCACTTCCTTCTTCCAGGGAAATGAGTTGCCGTTAATTTTAACAAATTTATTGATTACTGGCCTTCTACGTGTAAACAAAATAGCTTCAGTTTTGGCTTCATAGGGTCTTATACTCCATTTTTTAAAATATTTAAAACTTTTTTCTAAATCTATTGTGAGATGGTTGGTGATTGTATCAACTCTGAAGGACGATATAAAGAAAGCTGTGCCATTGGCATAGAGAGCACAACTAGCTTTGACCTTTAGTTTAGTGAGGTTGTCAATATATAAATTAAAAAGCGTTGGCCCCAGAACAGAGCCCTGGGGGACGCCAGCTGAAATATGTCTGAAATCTGAGGAACAACTAGCAATTCTCTCTTTTAAAATATATCTTAAAATATGGAATTTCATGGATTTATTTAATGATTAAATTTCCATAATATTTCCAATTTCATTATAGCAGCTCAATTTTTTTTTTCAAAATTTTCACTTCACAGTATTTTCCGGATAGGTTTGGGGCTTATAAACGAATGGAGGATTTACCGTTGAAACGATTTAGTTTATGGGGAAAATCAGTGAATAGCATTTAATAGAAAATCAATAGTTAGTAAATATCTGAAACTTAATTCAATAATGATATTATTTTCATTGCAGAAAATGCTCCAAGCTTACCATAAAGCGTATCTCTAGAAATGTAACTTGCAAGAATATGCATCAAGTCACAACAGCCGTTTAGAAATCTAAAATAATTCAAGTTAAATTAAAAAATCATTCACAAAATTTTAGGCTCACTTGTAGAATAACTAACTCAGTCATCGTTTAACATAATTATTCACACTATGTCATACTATTTATATTATTTATATTCATTATTCATTTTTACATTCAATTTTGAAGTATTTAATGGTAATCTTTACAATCAAAAAATGCATCAATCAAACTAGATTTGAAAGGCAGTAATGACAATTGTGTGTGTTTGATTGTATATTGTTTTTTAACGAAGCGAAATACTAGTGGGTCTCTAAAAAAAAAAGGTATATGATTAAATCAGAGACATTTTCCGTGGTAGGCTGCTTCATTTTGTGGTCATATATGATTAAAGTATTTTTTTTTTTATTACTAATTTGAATATTAATTATTTCATATATTCCAGAGGTTTAACAAACCTTAAAAAACACGCAAAAATAAATGTAAGTAATTTTTTTTTAGTTTTCTATTTATTAAAGTGTGTAGAAAGAAATAGAATTTCTACAGAACTTTGGTGATCCGAGTGCTTTACGAGTTTGCCTGTTGTGGGGTTAATTTTTTTAATTTTTATTTTGTTGAACGTACTTCAATGAAGGCATTGGGGGTGGGACCGAACCCAGGAATAGATGTTACAGGGGGTGGCAAAAGAGGTTACGGGATGGGCAAAACCCCAGTATTAACACGTATAAAAACACGGAAATTTTTTCCGTTTTATAATATGTTAAAAATAACATCCAGGTAATCTGCAAAAAAAAAAAAACTCTAGAAATTGGGGTAGTTATTCCTCACTTTTACCAAATTTGATTTGTTCGTCACAAACGATAATGATTCAACACAACAAACAAAACTTCCAAAAACTAGATAGCACAGTATTCTGTGTAAAAAAAAAAAAAAATTATATATCTATAGAAATACATAATTTGTACAAACAAATATTTGTGTGATTTGTTCGATTGCCAAATTATTTTAATTGTGTAAAATTAAATATCATTTATGATGTGTTTTATGCCCGAAATTGGTATAATTGAGTAGAGTTGGTTTAAACAGATTGATACTGGGCAACTCAGTTAAAGCGTATGTATCAAATATCGCATTATATATTGACAAAAATACTGAAAAACAGCTCCGTTTCAAAAAAAAAAAAACAAATAAAAATTTAGTATTTATTTTGATGACGGAAGTTTAATATGATTAAGATGACGTGAGAGAAATTGTATGCAATTTTTTTTTTGTATTTGTTTAACTAAAAATAATTTCAGAGACAAAAATTAAAATTATTATTAGAAATAATTTAATTTTAATTAGTTAAATAGAATATAAAATTTGGGGGGAAAAAAACGAGCGTAATTTCTTCATTGTAACATTCTCCATCCAATCCTGACATCTGGTGGCGCTTACAACAACTAAACTCCCTAACCCAACACAACTTTGCTTTGCGACTGATCAGTACTAAAGTGTTTACGCAAATAAACGTAACAAAATCATCTGTTTCTTCCCTTTTAAAAAATATTTCAAATAAAATTCATTTAAAAATAGAAAAAAAAAAAAGAAAGAAGTAGTAAATAAATCAATATGAATAAGCTGGTCTATAATAAAAGTTTACCGTTAATTCATGATTTTTAACATTGTAGAAAAGTGTTATAGGCGGTATATAATTTAAGTTTGCTTGAATCAACAGTTGTGCGGTTGAAGTGTCGCGGGGTTACAATCTTCAACAAAGAGTGGGCACATAGTTATTTTGCATAGAGATTTTGACACGCATTATTCGGCCGACTGATTGTGTTATTCAGATGAAATTACATTGACTAAGTAACAAAGCGGGCCAGGGGGTGCGCCCCCAGGCTATAACCGACACCTCACCCTGTATGCAAATTTCTCACACAGGTCCCTTTACCTACCTCTACTACACCTTTCCAACCTTATATAGACACCCCCTTTTTTTTTATTAATTTCAATCCTACTCAATCAAATTCACTTTGAACTGATTTCTTTTATAGTTTGTTCCAGTTTTATTATTACTTTTTTTTTATTTCTTTAATGTATACAATATATTTATACACAAATTATGAATTTATATTTAAAACGTAATAATAATAATAATAATGCGATATTAATCAGTTATAAATAGAACGTAATAAACAGACATTATTGTAATTTAATAATTAGCGAAATCTTTGAATATTTATTATAATGATAAATTTCTCGTATGAATTATCATAGCTGAATTATAATCAAGGAAATACTTGTTGCTTTCAGTATTTTAAATATAACTTCTTTTAACATAATTTTTCGATAGGATGAGCGATAGTTTTCGGACAAACGCGCAAATTCTTCTGCTTAAAATAATGGGCACGTTTACGAGGCTAGCGATAGTTTGTACGTATTGAAATGCACGTAAAGTTACTTTTAATTGTTATAATGTAGGTGTAATATATTTGGAAGAGGTGGAGGAGAATCGATATAGGAGTGTGAGTGCCGTTGCCAAGCTACTGTAGAAAAGTACCCCCTCTACAAGGAAGGCGGAGCCTCTCTAGGGACCAATAGGAGGTCGGGTAGCCAGCTACGTCAGTGAGAGGTGGTGAGCGCCAATCGAGAGAGCGCCACTACAACAAGGACGTAGTGAGTTGATGAAGGGTGCCGGCAGTGGTGGTAACTATGAGAAAGAGGGGAAGATGCCAAGTGAATAGTAGTGGGATAGAGAGAGTATCAAGCAAATAGGGAATAGTGGGGGCCAAGAGGAGTGGAGTGGACTGCTAGCTGTAGCCACACAGAGTCAGTAGTGAGCTGTGTGCGACATGCATAACACATGAGAGTCGGAGACGGTTTTTACAATTCAGATCACAGTGAAGTGAGGGGGAGAGTGTAATGGCGACCACGACGTACATGCCCGCTAGTACTGCGGTGTCGTCCGAACTGGACGGAAGCGGAGTCGGAGTGATGAATATAGTGAACGCGAGTATAGGGGGCGGGGGTTATCATACGAGCCCGTCCCCGCGGGGAGGCGGTGAAAATGAGATGAAGTATATGCCGCCGGCACAACACCATCACCATCATCAGCACCACATGCCGACATCGCCTTCGCCTAACAGCCATCCGGCTGTACCGTTGTCTGCTAACCCTTGGGTCAGCTTTCAACCAGGCTCTGGATCCGAAACCTGGGCGGCCAGCATGGCAGGTATCCATAATCACCATTCTCACCATCATCATCACCCCCATCAGGCGCCGCCGGTGGATATTAAGCCTCATGAGATGCACAGGCATCAGCAAGCATCTGCCGGGCATGGGATGGGCTCGTGGCACGCGCCTGTAGTATCTTCTGCCCATTATACGTCTGGGCCAGGTTCGCCATTACCACATCATACTGCGTACCACGCTGCTATGAATGGTATGTTGGCACAACACCATCACCAACCTCCCCAGCTCCATCATACGCTGAGGGATATGCAAAATCATAGTCCATCTTATCACCAAAGTCATCCAGGAGATCAACCTTCTGGTGGTGAAGAAGACGCCCCAACATCGGACGATCTCGAGGCATTTGCTAAACAATTTAAACAGAGAAGAATTAAATTGGGTTTCACACAGGCGGACGTAGGATTAGCGTTGGGAACCTTATACGGAAATGTATTTTCACAGACCACAATATGCAGGTTTGAAGCGTTACAGTTGAGCTTTAAAAATATGTGCAAATTAAAACCATTATTACAAAAATGGTTAGAAGAGGCCGATTCGACAACAGGATCGCCGACAAGTATTGATAAAATTGCCGCACAAGGAAGAAAACGGAAAAAGAGAACAAGTATTGAAGTTTCTGTGAAAGGTGCATTAGAACAGCATTTCCATAAACAGCCTAAACCATCAGCACAAGAAATAACATCTTTAGCTGATACATTACAATTGGAAAAAGAAGTGGTAAGAGTGTGGTTTTGTAATAGGCGGCAAAAAGAGAAAAGAATGACGCCGCCAAATACCTTAGGCCCACAGGATGGTATGTTAGAAAGCCAAATTGGTCCAGGCCCGCATGGTTTACATCAGTACCATCATCAGGATATACATGGCTCGCCAATGGGACCTCATTCACACTCGCACAGTCCACCAATGTTGTCTCCACAGCCTATGCCTACACATCAATCGTTAACTGCCCACTAACGTTTAGCCCAGTGGGATATTGAATACTCCAGACACATTTCCAAGATGCAGCTAAGAGGTGATTATATGTGAGGAGCCCTATACACTCTAGTCTCAAATGCTCCTTTACATAAAAGCCTGGACTGTGATTGATTAAAACGTTTACAAAGAAATATATATAAGTGTTTTATATATATAATTTGTAAAATAAAACAAAATGGAAAAAAAAAAATCAAATGTGAGTGTCAAGTGCGTGATTTACGTCTGGAGGTATGGACAAGTTTCAGATCCTACTGAGAATATCGTTTTTTTAGGTCTTATTTGGCCTATTAATTTTTTTTTTTTTATAAATATACACATGGACCCTTAAATATTTTGAATCGGGCCAAAAATAAATAAACTTGTAAATAAAATTAAAAAAAAAGTATCGTGCTATTTCGTCAATGTGAACAAATGTGTAGTTTCTAATCGGAACAGACTCTGTTTATAATATTCGATGTGTATTTTCTATATTAAAAAAAAAAAAAAATAAGTGGGGAGTTATGTGTTCTAAAATGAGCTAAATGGTTATTTTGTAAATAGTTCTACAAATAAAAAATTTTTAGTGGAAGCCATGCCGTTGTACAAATAGTAAATATATGGTGAGTAGAACATGTAGATAAAGAATATTTTAACTAAAAAGAAAAAAGTAAAAAAAAAAAAAAAAGCATATGAGATAAAAATGCGGATAGTGAGAACAAAATATATGATATATGTAGTAATATCTATATTATTGTGTACTGGAAGGAAAAAAAAATATATATATATATAGTGCGTAACAATCCCCGTGGACATTCCTCAAAGAACACTTTGGACTACTCGGCCAAAAAACTTGACAACCAGGCAAGAAATGTTTACTCTAAAAGAAAACCCCGACACGGCACGAGTAAAAAAAAAAAAAAAAAAAGTTAAGAATGGGTTTAAGTAATAAAAGAGTGGAACCTTGCTAGTGGGCAGGTAGAAAAGATATTTAACTATGTGTGAGGGGAAGGAAGGGGTGGTATGCTGGTATGCCCCATGCCGAGAAAGAATGAAGAAGTGTTTGATATTAACAACAAAACATCTGCCTTCTTGCTTGTGTTTGTTGGACATCCACTATGACCCTCCCCCCCTCAGATTCTGACATAACGTTAAACTAAGAAATCCAACTATTTGTGTGTTTTTTTTAAAAAAAAAAATAACAACTTTTGATCTACAAAGAAGTCA
>JAAEAF010009526.1:0-18004 GCA_011037195.1 Triatoma infestans
TCAGCGATATTAAAGTAAGCTCTGTCAGTTAAGTGTGTCTAGGTTACCATACAATGTCGATTCTTTTCCCGTGTAGTAGAATGTCAAGTCCGTTGGTATTCCGGAGAATAATTGACAAGGAATGTTGAGTAAGTGGCATTGAGGAGCATTGCAGGGGAGAAGACCAATGACTATATTATTTGTGAGAAGTCATATCAGAGGAGATATGAGGGCTTTAGAATCTGATAGGAAGGAATTTAATAAAGAAGAAACGTCAGAAGGTGGCTGAGGTGAAGATGGCCCCGAGGCGACCTGGGCATAAGAGAGCTTGTTGCTAATAGCATTGTTCCTCTGTTGTAGCAGTGGAGAACAACTCGCTTGTTGTTGAACTGTTGTTGGTCGATAACTTCTATCTTGACTGGTGAAGTATGGTTATAAGTGGGTGCGGCAGCTGATCGCCTCGATCTTTGAAGTTCTTGATGTACCAAGCAACTTTTGTAGTTGGCAGAATGGTTTCCATTGCAGAGAGCGCATGTGGCAGGTGTTGTAGACCTTTTCCGTAGTCTTTGTAAGATGATCGCCTGAACATTTCATACATGTTGGTCGATGTTGGCAATAACTTTTAGAATCCCCATACTCTTGGCAGCGCTTACATTGAATTATGTTGCGTTATGTGGTTCCTCAACTTTGATTTTAGAATAACACAGAGTTCTGTGATCCACTTCAAAGATATCTGTTATTAGAACGTGCTCTAAATTGACAAGGAAGTCTGCTTGCTAACTGGATGAATGACTGGTGCAATGTTACATGTGGTAACCCGGTTCGGCTATCTCTTCTTTTATCATTTCTATTGGTGTTGATTGGTGTAGGTATCTTATTACGATTCTATATGCCTTGTCGCTCTGGAGTTGATATGTATAATAGTCTGTTTTCTTGTCTGACAAGAATTTTACAATCTCTCGGTAACTGTTAATAGAGGTGTGGTTGATTATTAAATCTGCTATTCGTGCCTGGGTAGTAAAACCGTCTTTCCGCACTAGATTAGATAAGGCGGCACATAGATCAGTAAATCTGCTCACATTTCTGACATATATTGCGGGAGGATTAGGATCACGCTGTGGTGTCTGAGATGCACCCTCCATTTCGTCTGAGACCGCAAGAGGGGAGAATAGGTTTTAAGATAATACTCCAGGAGGAGCTTCAGTATTATCTGCTGTCTGAGCTCTGGAGTTCTGGGGACTTGTCCCAGATGTGGTAAGAATTTTTTCGTTCACTAATTTAGGTGCAAGCGTTTTAGCTGATTTCATTTGCCTTTTCTTTGTTTTTGGCGGCGAGTTACAATGGTGCTGCATCGGTTCTTTGGAACAGATGCTTTTGATTCATTGTCCGAGCTAATGGCCTGTTTGTCGTCGATACGGTCCATAACAAAGACCATAAACACTTTTTAATGATATATATATAGGTATATAGGTTATTTAGGTGCACTACTAATACAATAAAAATAAATTAAAGTTTCACTACTTACTTTTTATAACAGTCAAAAAGTAAGGTAAAAACCATTAATAAATTGTCAAAACTGGCACAACAAAGTCTCAATAACTAGGGAAAATGTAAACTTAACACAGCACAAAATTATAGCGAGTTGTTTACACAATGGTTAGATGGATGAGCTACAACTTATATTTGAAACATTTTTCTGGGAAAATTCATTTAAGGACACTTTTGGACAGGGGAGTGTCAGGGTTATTTTTTCCTCTAACGAGCTGCCTTAGTTTATACAATTCCACCATCTAAAAAAATTAATTAGAAATTAATAGATTGGTAAAATTCCGAGTTTCAAAAAAATTAGTAAACCAAAGGGCGTTACTGAAGTTTTTTCAGTTTCTGCGATTTTCTCCATAAAAACACCGACAAATTTTATTAAATTTGGTATACTAACTACAAAATTCCTCCATTACAATTTTTTAAGCTGGAGTGTTTTTGTATGTGTTTTTCACCAATTTTTTTTTTATAACGGAAGTTTTATAACGGAAGTGTAACTCCTAGGTTCCCTAGAATCACTAAAATAAATGTTGCTGGTAAAATGTTCCATATTATAAAATTGAACCTAGGTTTATATCTGCGCTATTAGTATTCTCCGTTTAAAGAAAATCGCTGTAGATACTTCCGAGAAAATTCCAAAAAAAAATTATAAACTATTTGCATATGCGCCCTTCGGTTAATTAACTCTTTTAAAACTGAATTCTAACATTGCATTAATACAGCTTAATATTACACAGATATGGAAACGCACATTCCACTGAAGGGCTCTTTAGAGGAAACCTTATGATTACTCCCTCTAAAAATCCATTTTTCACAAAAAATGTTTCAAATAAAAGTGATAGCTATGTATGCAAGTAAATAGACACGAAGATTAAAGAAAACTGCTGGAGCGATTTACAGAAAATAACGAATTCTCTTCGTTCGGATTAGTGTTTAATCACAAATTCAGTAATCCGGTTGGCGTATTTTGCCAAAAATCTCATTTCAGATTGTAACGGTGGTACTAGGCAAAAAATAGCTTTCTACTTTTCTTTTTTGAGATATTCTCACACATTTTTTTAGGATCTTCAAAACACGTATTTCCTTTGAAAACTCCATTTCGAAATATTGATCCGATCATAATACTTCCTTTTACAACAGTAAGAGAATAAAAATATCCGATAAATTGTTATTTTTATTACTTACCTGTTCTTTTTTTTCATACTGTTCACAAACATTCTTTAGTTTGTTTGTCATTTCCAGATTATCATCACGCAATTTTGCATTTTTATCATTATTTTGAGCTAACAAGTTTCCTAATTCAGTCAAAGTTGACTGAAATTTTGCGGCAACTTCTCTTTTCTTTTCTTCTTCTTCCCTTATTTTCAGCATGCATTCTTCCTATCAAGAAATCAAGAACCAATTGAGTATGACCACCACCTTAGTCAAACAACTTATGTGCAAATAGAAGTAACACTTTATTCGCCTTCCATACCGTTGTACATTCAAAAAATAGTATAGGGCTATCTGGAGATAACTGATCATTGATCAAGGACATTTATCCAAACATTCAGAACTGAGGATTGTTGGACATGGTATTTCCTTTCACTCCTATGATTTAGTTGCCATTTATTCCTATGTATTTCTAAATGCATTCAGAAATCAAGTTTGATGATGTAAAACCCATATCATAAACAATTTATCAGTAACATATTTTCATATTTCTGATCTAAAGTACGTAAATTTAAAACTGGAGGTGAAATTTTGTGAGCATACCAATAAGGATCATCAATTAGGCTTTGTTGCTCTTTGTGGGATGTTGCGCCGTGACTTAGTTCACCTAAGTAAATTTCATCTATAATTACTGATGAAATGGGGCGGGTTTGGTAGGTTGAGAGTATAGACTTGTATCTGGGAGGTCCCCAAATCGAGTCTGCGGATAGCTAAATTTATTATTTTTTTTTTTAAATGTTACCTAATGGTAGAAGTATGTGCTTCCGCCCCCGTCCACGACACCTAATTTGGTAGTTGGACTTTTTTATGCCCGCCTGAAAAAATACGCATTACTTCACTTCATTTTTCTTTACTGATAAAATGAGATAAAACTGCTGCAAAGTGGATGCTTTTTATAAGTGATAAAAAAGAAGTTAGACTTGATTTTATTAATACCTGATTAAATTTTGGTAAAATATTATCTTATATATATCTGGTTAGGAAAAAAAACGAATTGAAACTAGAGGAACTACACTAGTGGCGCGACAGGAGCTAAAAGATTAACAAAAATTAAAAATATTTAATATGACTTATTGAAGAGTCCAGCAATTCTCCTCCAATTTGGACCTAATGTAATATTTATTCAGGCCTGCTAGAATAGGCGAATTCCAATTTTGAAAATACGTCTGTTCAAGCATACATTGTCTGTCTGAAAAATGGCAGAAAACTCCTGACAAATTTCACCATGTAGAGTTAGTTAGTTGGGCCAAAAGTAACACAAAATACTCATGCGAAATACTAAGATATTTCAGTGATTTTCATAATAAAAAACGTTTTTTTCCTTTAAGAAATGTTTTCTGGAAATTTGTAAAAAATTATTATTATTTAGTTATAAATAAAGATAACAAAGAAAATGATTCTCATTGAGGCACTACTTTTACTTATACAAATTTCTTGTTACAAATGAGCTGGGAAATTGGTAATTAAATATTACTTAAAAAAATCTTGGTTAACATATGTGCAAGGTATCTAGTTTGTTAAAAAACTAACTACAGAAAATTAATTCATATAAACGGCATAAATTAGATAAACTATTAATAACCATAGAGATTAATTTAATAGAATTTATACAACTAACTTTAACAGCTTTATTTTGTCGCTGAAGTTCTCTACACAAATTTTCCAGCCTGCTCCTGGTTAGAATAGCCTTGCTATGTTCGGCCTGCAACTGCTCCTTTTCTTTTTGCAAAATACTATTCTTCTTCTCTGCTACTTTTGCTGCATTCTAATAAAAATAAAATGCTGATATATGGAAGTGATTTGTAATAAACTATTTGCTTACAAAAAGATTATATATATTTTAATACCTGCAAAATTCTGTGGTCATTGAACATCTCTGCGTACTTCTGACACATTGCCCCTAGTTTTTCCTCCGTAGTTTCCAAACTACTCAGGGCTTTTAATACATGGTCAACACTTTTATCATCCTTTTTTCTTTGTTTATCTTCGCGATTCCGTTTAACAGGCTTTTCCAGCTAAAAGGGATAATGTGCTAATAATCATATTTATGGATGTTTTATAAATCAGTTAAAATGTACATAAAATAACCTACCTTATCTTTAGACTGACATTCATGAACTGTTTCTGCTTTATTCATAGTGAAAACTTCAACATACAGAAAGAAAATCTAGAAATAAACAGAATAATAAATAAATTGCAGTAAACTGATTTCTGCGAATAAAATTACAATCGCAACTTACCTGAAAGATATGGAGACTAATAGAAATTAAAAAGAAATAATATTTATAATCTTACCGATCACATCAAATTCTAAATTTTGGACAAACGTTCTTTGTTAAATAAACCAATTTTTCATCAAGTACAGTGATCTACAATTTCATAAAACTAAAACGAAAAACAGTAATTGCATTAATTAAAGAGACACATTCTAACTATAACAATAAACAAATCGAACCTACATAATAAACAGATCTGACTAGAAATGCAAGCTTCCAGAGCCTTTGCAATTACACGTGTATTTAGGCTTACTATCCACCGCTAAATTTCAATTCGGTTGTTATAACACTCATTCAGTAGAATTAAAGAACCGTATTATTCCTGAATAGTAAATATTAAATTCTTTGGCTAACAGATTATCAGCTGAATCTATTAGAAAAAGAAAGAATATATGTTGGAAAGAAGCAATATATGAAGGTTAAATTTCTGCATTAAAAATACTGGATTACATTATAAAAATTTTAAAAAAGTTGTGTAACTATGTTACATATCAGTAATATATCTACTGAAATCTGGAAATGTACAGGATTTCAATCCTAAATATTTGAACTAGAAGAGAAGAACCATTTGCTATTAACTAACATATACATATATCGACAACTTTAGTAATTATTGGTTCTTCATTTATAATAAGCCCTACAGGAACTTATAAATTAAGAAGGGAAAAGGAAATGGGAGCAATCAAATGTGTGAAGCTTAGTACAGACAATTTTTAAAATGATGGATATGTACTTACTCTTGAGCTAGAACAGAATGTTAACAATTCTTGTTAGAGTTGTTAAACGATTTTACACACAAAATATTCTAAAAATTTGTCCGATCTTTATAGAAGACATAATGAAAGAGAAGGAGGTGATGAGGGTGGAAGTGTAGTAACAGAAAAAAAATTTGATATTTTAAGAAACTCGACTAATAATAGAACACAACAGAGCAAGACAGCGATATATGCGTGAAGTCAGTTCTACTTCATATAGTAATATCATTGGAGGGAAATTTGATTTTTTTGAAGGAATTCCTTCCAATTGAGCGGTTTCCTCGCCAAATTTCTTATTTTATGTATGTTTTGAGACAAGCAAAAACCTACATACCTTATCTTTAGATTGACATTCATAAACTGCTGTTTCTGCTTTATTGATAGAGAAAACTTCAGCATAAGAAAGAAAAATCTGGAAATAAAGGGAATAATAAACACAGAGTAAGTTGATCAGACTGATTTCAGCAAATAAAATTACAATCGCAACTTGTTTGAAAGATACAGAGAATAATGGAAGTTTTCTGAGACTTCTAAAAGATGGGAGACCCCGAAACTGTCGATAACCATAGTTTGAAGCAGACTTCATGGAAAAATCTCTGATCAGGCATAATATTGTTCCGAATAGTCAGAATACCAAACTGTTCTAAGCAAATAAAAAAAATACGTTTTGTATAATTGATTTTAATTACAATTTGTTATTTTAGAAAGAATGTTTTATTAAAAACCAGAATTCTTCTGGCAACAGCTGTATAGTGGATCCCGTGCACCAGCAGCAGAAAACTTTCAGGTGAATTAGGCGCGTCTCACTCAACCATAAACCGCCTCCTGAGAGCAGCCGCCGTAGTTGCCAGAATCTGCCGAAATATCCACATTAATTTATGCCCCAACAAGCCGCACGCCGAGTTAAAGTCTGGGTCTCAAAGCCCAAGTGATTTTCGTTTCGTCACACGAATTATTACTGGCGATGAAAAGTAGGCTTATTTTGACAAAGAACAAACAAAAACAATGGAATAGATAGTTGTCCAGCAATACTGATTTGTGGAAAAAATGATGCTGTGCGTGTGATGGATCTACAAGGACGTCATTCATTTTGGGCTAGTTCCTGACGTCATACGATAACATCCGAACTCTACTCTACTCAGTTAGAACGAGGACCCTCCGTTTTGGCTACAAAATATCCCTCTTGAATTAACTGAAAAAGTGCACTCCTTAAACAAGACAACCCAAAGCGGCACACATCACGTCAAACGTTCTCAGCAATCAAGATTTGAATTTTGACTTCTCCCTTGCGCCGCTTACAGCCCAGATTTGGCACCTTCTGATTACCTTCTTATCCGCTCCATGGCCCATTTTTACATGGTAAAAAATTTACAAATACGGAGGAGGCGAAAACGACATGTTTGAAGTTTTGTGCCTCCAGAGATAGCTCCAGGTATCGGAAAGATATCGAATTGTTGGCTCACAGATAAGTGCATGTTGTAGAAAATGATGGCCTGTATTTCGAGGATTAAGCTTAGTAGGTGAGTAAACAAAGTATTTTTGAATTGTAAGGTGAAAAACGCTGACTTTTGTTATATCCTTTTGTTAATAATATTAAATATCCAACTAATAATGTTAATGTTCATTTAACACACACTAGTTGGGAACTCTGTCTTCTTTCCCTATGAGACAGGTACTGATAGTTCAATTGCCAGTATAATGTATTATTGGAAGTTAGCGACGTAATATGAATTATATAAAAATAAACAGAAATTACTACAGCCAAAGCATTATACTGCGGCGGGTCCGAACCTATGCAATACGTCTTAATAATCAGTAATCGCTCACACTAGCATTGGGCTACCCGGTATGCTCCGATATGGTGTAAGTTGGACTTACTACTGGACTGGCGAGTCGTCTGCAATCTATTTGCAGAGTTGTGCATGCACAAACTAGTACGTTCTTATGAAGTACATTTATTTTTTGTAGTTTTTTTTTTACCTTTTCAGTTTTCTACTTCGAAGTTGCATCTGTATGATGCGAGAGAGATGCTGTAATATGCTCCAAGTGGGGAAAGACGAAGAAAATAAAGAAGTACGAATCCAACTGAGAAACTATACAACCTATTTGAGAACAGTGTATGCCCTGGGAAGCTTTAAGCGACTACTGTACTAGTATAACGCGCCGAGCAAATATACACTTAAGTTTGAAGCATTCTTCTTCGATAGCTTGTAAAAGTCTATCAATATGTTTTATATGGTCATTCCAAGTCATAGGAAATAATAATATATCATCGTATAGTTTATGCAAAATCCATCCAGATTCTTTTTCCTTATGGCGTTTGATAGAATCCTTTGAAAAATCGCTGAAGCATCCTTAAGCCCAAAAGGGAGAACTTTAAACATAAATTTACCTAATTTTGTTATAAATGGCGTCTTCTCTAGATCTTTTTCTTTTAGTGGAATACACTAGAACGAAGAATTTATATCAAAGACTGAAAAATTGCAGTTTGCCACATTATCGTTTATAGTTGAACATGGATAACATTCTGGTATTATTAAATTATTTAAATTTCTAAAATCAATGCAGAGCCTGGTTATGCTACCATCTTCTTTTGTATACACAAGGGTTACCTACTGGGGATGCGAATTCTGAATCCAATTTCTCTATTAAGTCTCCTTCTCGTAGCTTCTTAATTTGGATTTTAATCTGTTTCTCATCTGGTATAGAACATTTTTATACAAATGAAGTTAATATTCAACTTTTAATAATCTGATTTCAGCTTCTCTCGATTTCATTTGCCAATATCGAATTTATCATTGGCAAATATGGTTTATATTTCCTTATTAATTGTGAAATTGGCATTTTCTTAATGCACATCTTTTATATGGTCCAGATTTGTTTTAATTTCTTCTTTTTGAAAATTGACTTCAAGATGTTTATCTGATTTACATTCTACTTTATTCTAAACCACACCTCCCTAACTTTATTATCAGATGTTATTTATTTATAAAATAAATGTTTACAGTGCCCAGCTACATACATAGGACAGTCATCTCAATATTTAAAAAATAGAATACAAACATAAATACGACTGCAAAACAAAAAGTCAACTGACATGAATGCAGCACTAACCAAACATTGCATACAACACGAACATGAATTTGACATGGAAAACATTACAATTCTTTCCATTAACAACAATAATAAAAAAAGAAATTATTGGAAATGATAGATATTAAAAAAAAAAATTAGCTACCAAATTTAGAACAGATACCAGCAACTTATCCCTAAGTTATAACGATCTACTGAAATTTCCGAAACAACATACACAATAAGAACGGTTTTCCCATCTGCTCTCCTAGGCCTTTATAAACCTTGACACAACCTATTTCCGTAATACTTGTCGATAGTACATCATAAGTTAAACTATAGTTTTTGAGAAATTCGAAAAGAAAAATTAAGTACATTTCTTATGTTACATTTTCCTAGTCTACAGTCTTATATACCACATATTCTTTAAATTTTAATAGTTGAGATGTAATTAATTCTGATTTTTCTGCAATAATAGCAGTAGTTCAAAATAGATTTCAATCTGCTAAATATGATACTTTTATTGATTTATTTAGTTTATTTATATACTAAATATTTATATACTAAATTTATTAATTCTTCGCTGATGATTGCAAATTATTTAATAATCCAATAGTTAACAAGGAAGTTATACTACATGATCTTCATCAGTCAGAATCCTGGAATAAAGCATGGCGTCTAGCAGTCAACATGTCTAAATCTACAGTTTTACACCTAGGTACCAACAACCCACACTTAATTTATAATATTGATGGTATTACCCTCACAAGTTGTGATTCGGTTACAGATTTAGGTATTACCATTACAAAAAAGCTCAAGTGGAATGAACATGTTGCAAGACTTAGCAAAACATGCAATAGCCTCTTATACCTAGTAAAGAAATCTTTCCCTAATCTCACACCTGACAATTTGAGGACTTTATATATATCATACATTAGACTTCATCTTGAATTTGCAAATCCTGTTTGGTCACCATATTTAAAAAAAGATGTCAATGCCTTGGAAAATGTACACCGCAAATTTACCAAACTCTCTTCATCACTTCGTGAGCTTCCTTATTCAGACAGACTAAATACTTTAAATTTAAGATCTCTGGAAGATCGAAGAAAAAGAGGAGACATGATTGAACTTTTTAAAATTCTACATGGACACTACAAGAGTAGTCTAGATCATCTGTTTGCCCCTACAGAAGTAGCCCATCTACGAGGACACATATCCAAACTATTCCAACCTCAATCCAACTTAGATCTTCGCAAACATTCATTTGCTATAAGGACCATCTCAGCATGGAACTCACTCCCTACACATGTCATTGAAGCACCCTCTATAAATTCCTTCAAATCTAGATATGATACATTCTTTGAAAACATATAACATTTTGGGATCATGTTTACCATTTTAGCTATTAATTTATATTATTTTTATAGTACCTATGTTTATTTTGTGAAAGTATTTTTTTTCTTTCTTTTCCTCATATTTCTATTGGCTTTGGTTTATGTTATACTTGTGCTTATATATTTCAAGTGTCAAATCTAAATATATATTTAGTGCAATTTATATTGTTACCTTAAGGACCATATTTCAATAACTATACTTACTGTAGTTACTATATTGTATACTCTTGAGAGCATTCACCGGCACTGCCGCTAGCTCTTTTCGTAATAATAATAAATATCTATACTTTCTCTTACTTCTTGTTACAGGAAGTATTGTAATCGTGTCAAATTTTCGATATCGAGTTTTCACCGGAAATACATGTTTTGAGGTTCCCTGAGTCCAAAAAAGTGGTTTTTAGAAAATGGTGTGTACATGCGTTTTTTTTTTTTTTTAAGACAACTTTATTCAACATGTTCCATTTACAATATTACATGTTTTTATATGGCAAATTATAGAATATAACTGAAATATAAAGCTCAATAGTTATATAAAATATAACAATAATTATTATATAAATATAAATAATTGATGTTTACACAGAATAATCATAATAAATATTAAATAATCGTTCTAAAACAGACTTTAAACAATTATATATATTATTATTATTCCCAAAAGGGGAGGGAAGTAAACCCTACGCTATCCAAAGCCCCCTCGGGCCCATATAGCTGCCCCTAAAGAATACCTACCACTGGGACTAGAATGAAAATCCAGGCCCAGGTTTTAACCATCTAAGTTTCACAACAGACCGAACAAATCGGACCAAAACCTTAAAAGGACACAGCTTAAGATCCTCTACCGACATCCTATTCCGGCCGAAGGTCCTAAACCTAATCTCCTCACAACCCAAACAATTCGTCATCAAATGCATGGGTGTTTCCTCCTCAGTTTCACAAACTCTACAAAAAGGGTCAGGCACAAGTCCCATTATATAGAGATGTCTCCTTAAACCACAATGCCCAGTGAGGAATCCAACCAGATACCTGAGGGAGGTCCGTGAAAGACATCGGACCCCACTACTCAAAGCTCCGTCCGGGCCCCCAATGAGCATTTTAGACTGCCGACAACCCACTGCACTCATCCATAAGAATGAGTGCTGTGAGGTCATCCACGTCTGAAAGCCCGACAAACATGTGTCAGAAGACACACCAACAGCAGGCTCTGGACCAATGAAAGGGAGAGAGGCACCTAATTTGGCAAACCTATCCACCTCCTCATTCCCAAAAATTCCCATATGACCTGGAACCCAGACCAGAAGCACATCCTTTAATGAAGAAAGATCTTCCAGTCTTCTAGAACATTCCAACACCAATCTGGAAGTGAAGACACATGAATTAAGCGCCTTCAACGCAGCCTGGCTATCCGAGCAGATACAAACACCTTTTAAATTAGTGTTACGCACCCTCTCATCCAAAATACAGCAAAGAATTGCATAAACCTCAGCCTGGAAAACGGTGCCCACTCACCAAGAGGCGCTACCAAATGATCTCCCGTCTCAAAATAGACGGCAGCCCCAGACCTACCATCCATCCTGGAACCGTCCGTGTAGCATCGGAGATAATTCTCAGGAATCACACCAGACGGATCCAGGGTTAACCAATCTTTCCTAGAAGTCAACCTAACCCTGTAGGAATGCCCAAAGACAAAAGTCTTCAAATTCCTATCAGAAGGGAAACCTGTAATGGGAATCCTTAAAAGCATCTCACGATAAATGGTAGAATGACCATATCGCTTACCCTGCCAAAAACCTGCCTGTTTAATTCTATAACAGGCTTTCATTGCCTGGTTTTTCACCTCCACAAAAAGAGGTGGAATCCCTAACAAAGTCTCCATAGATGCGGTCGGTGTCGTCCGAAACGCTCCAGTCACCGCCAGACAAGCCAAGCGTTGGACTTCTTCCAACAGCTGCCTAGCAGATCGTGTTTCAATGCGACGCCACCACACCAAAGCCGCATATACCAATCTAGGTTTAATGACCATACAATAAATCCAGAACATCATCTTGGGAGTGATTCCCCAGTTCTTACCTACAACTCTTCGACATTGCCAAAAGGAGATTATCGCCTTTTGATGTTGTGTCTTAACATGTTCCGACCAGTTCAATTTACTGTCGAGAACTACTCCAAGGAACTTCACTGATTTGCTAACCTGTATGGAAGTACCTAACAGCCTAGGAGGTGTAAAACCTACTATCTTCCTTCTATGAGTAAATAGAATTGCCTGGGTCTTAATAGGATTAATAGAAAGACCCTTATCCTGTGTCCAACAATACACCATGTTAAGGGCGCTTTGCATTAGGTCCGAAATAGTGGACAAACAGCGCCCTAACAATAAAATAACACCATCATCGGCATATGCTTGCACATAAAATCCCGATGAATTCATCCTAACCAAAAGGTCATCCATGACGACGCACCACAACTTAGGTGAGAGACAACCCCCTTGAGGGCAACCTCTCCCCACTTGTACTATCATGGTGCGCCCGCCAAGGGAAACCTGTATAACCCTACTCCTAAGATAGACACCTATCCAATTGATTAAGACGGGATGTATACCTTTTCGTACCAAGGCATCTTCCAGAGCATCAAACGATACTCTGTCAAATGCCCCCTCAACATCAAAGAAACACCCTATGGCATATTCTTTTATTTCCAAAGCAGATTCTATCCTTCCGACGAGACAATGTAATGCAGTCTCTGTCGACTTACCCACAATATAAGCATGTTGGTTAGGATGGAGTGGATGATCCCTTAATGGGCCATCAGTAATATACCTATCCACCAACCTTTCCAAAGTTTTCAAGAGGAAAGACATAAGACTAATGGGTCTAAATGCCTTGGGGTCGGAGTAGTCATTTCTTCCCGGCTTGGGAATAAAGACTACCCTTACTTCTCTCCATAATGTTGGTACATAACCAAACATCAAACATCCTTTAAACAATCTTAACAATACCTTCGTCAGCACGTCCCCACCCTTTTGCAACAGACAAGGATAAATCCCGTCCGGTCCAGGTGACTTGAAAGGTGAGAAACTTTGTACTGCCCAACTAACTCTATCATGTGTGACAACCTCATCTAAGGTGGATACATCTTCAAGGTCCCATCTCCTTACCACCCACCAAAGACGAAGCAGCATTTAAACCAATATTATCCGGGAAGTGAGTATCAAGCAAAAGCTGCAGTGTCTCCCCTTCCCCCCCTGTAAAGGAACCATCAGGGTATCGTAGGGTACCTAACTGACTGTCCCTATCCTTACTAAGAATCCGTACCAATCTAGATGATTCCTGGAACGAATTTATATCCTCACAAAAGGATCTCCAGGAATTCCTCTTGGCTCTCCTCAGAGCATATTTATATGCTCTTTTAATACTGTTATAACTATCCCATGATTCCGAAGAATCAGCAAGGACAGCCTTCCTGTATGAGCCCCTTACCTGTCTCCTTAGTTTTTCCAACGAAGAAGACCACCAGGGATTCTTACTATCCTTAACCACCTTGGGAGGACAAGACTCCTCGAATGAGGATCTAATGTGTTCATGAAGAATACCAGCCTCCCTTTCCAATTCCTCTATGCCATCAGGGGCTTCTGATTGGATAGTCAGTTTATCTTCAATAATTCTAGAATATAAACCCCAATCCGCCCTCCTGGGATTCCTATAACTAGCCAGGGTAATTGGATCAATCCCCAGACTAAACCTAATCATCCTGTGATCGGAGATGGAAGCCTCAGGACTCACCCTCCAATCCTTAATCAGACCACTAAAATTCCTAGAAGCAAGGGAAATATCAATAACCTGTCTTCTAATCCTAGTAACAAAAGTGGGTTCAGTACCCCTATTCAGGACCTCTAATCGCGTGCCCACCAGGAAATCCATGAGAGCGCGACCCCTACCATTGGTGTCGCTGCTGCCCCAGACAACATGATGTGCATTCGCGTCACATCCTATTATAATAGGTATGTCATTGGTCTCCGAATACCGAACCAAACCCATGAACTCCTGAGGAGGAGGAGAGGGGCCATCATAGGGGAAGTAAGCCGAAGCCACAACTACGTCGCGACGACGCCCACCAACCCCCAGTCCAACCCTCACCGCCACCAAGTCCCGAGAGCAGAACTGTCGAAGCAGGACAGCGTCGACACTCCGACTGGCAAGAATACATGCCCTAGGAATGTCCCCACCATCCGCCACGAACAGTCTGCCATCAACCACACTCAATCCGCGAACCAAACCTTTAAAGGCATAAGGTTCTTGAATTAGAATAAAATATGTATGCAACTTAGCAATACAACGGCATAAGTTAGCCGTTGCATCTTTGCTATGCTGCAAGTTAACCTGAACCATTTCTACCCTGTCAATCATAGTAATAAGTCAACTAATGTAAGAAATGGAACTTCTGACAAACTTGATAGCAGGCAGGAACAAAAATAAATGAATAATAATAAAATAAATAAATAAACAAATAATAATAAAATAAATAAATTTAAATAAATAAATAGACAAATAGATAAATATAAATAAATAAATAAACAAACAAAAATATAAATAAATAAATAAAAATAAAAATACCTGCCTTACATATCTTTCCTTTTTCCTTTGACCACGTTTCAGAAATCGCCGCAGGAGGACAAGTCCTCCGCGGCTCCTCCTGACACGTTCTCCTCCAGAGCAAGCCTTCCCTGCCTCTGGATATTTTTCCAGATTCCCACCCATTAGTGCATCCAGGCCCTGGTCACCCGACTCTGGATGTACAGAGGAATTACCCCCACCACCGGTGGCCCCCTCCTCTAAGGGGCCCCCGGCTGACGAATTTAAAATTAAAAACATATAATAAATAAAATTAAAAATTCATCTCCAGAGCTCTCCACCCTCCACGGAGCCTCACAATTTGGGACGCTTTGAAGAAGCGCCAGAGCTACCCTAGAGATATAGCGCCCAGG
Organism: Triatoma infestans; assembly: GCA_011037195.1. Classification (NCBI taxonomy): domain Eukaryota; kingdom Metazoa; phylum Arthropoda; class Insecta; order Hemiptera; family Reduviidae; genus Triatoma; species Triatoma infestans. Next base: position 15,212 of record JAAEAF010009526.1, read on the forward strand.
GATTGTGAGCCATGGCCCACAATACCCGGGAGCTCACCCATGCGTTCTTTACGCTAGCCGATTGACCAGAGCTGGGTTAGGCTCTGGCCGCCTGTTTAGTGGAGTCAGGAACCAAAGTGGTGTGTTGGACTGCAAGGCACGCCGAGGAAACTTGCCTCCAGCGAGAACCTGCATCCTCAACCACCAGGACTTCCCTCCCCCACGACACAGGTATCCACACACGGCAAACATGTGGGTGGCACCAGCACGTGCCACTGGCGTGTAAGACTGTAACTATGTAAGTGTATAATGTTAAGGCGTTTAGGTGTAAGTGATGCAATATGAATTCCCACGGAGGCGCCGCAGCAAAAGAATTCGCTGCAAGAGATTCAGGCCGCACATAAATTATGGCGACCCAAACAGAGGGCAGAAAAGTCTCCACCAACTCACACTCCTAATGGGAAAACCACTGCACTTGTTAGTCTGTAATTGTAGCTGAGGTACGTGGGAGTGCTAGGTTCCCAAATAGCCCGAAGGCTACCCTCTGCGTTCACCCTCCAACTCCGCCACCCACGCTTCCACAAAGTGGAGCGCAGATGTTTCCGGAGCCAGCGACGAGGACGCGTTGGATGGGCTAGAATGAGGTTCCGCGACGGAATAGCCGTCTCGAGAAACATAGGGAAGTTTCACCCTATGTGAGTACGAATACTCCCTCAAACCTTTGGCTCCAATTATATATAAATTGTTACTTCCTGTAACAAGAAGTAAGAGAAAGTATACATATGTATATAAACTAAATAAATCAATAAAATATCATATATAGCAGATTTAAATCTATTTTGAACTATTGCTATTATTGCAGAAAAATCAGAATTAATTACATCTCAACTATTAAAATTTAATGAACTATATAACAATTATGTATATATATATATATATAAACTGAATATATAAAATTATATTTAATTATAACATTAATAGAATATATAATAGAATATTGAAATTATACACAAAATTCATCAAATAAAATGTACAAATAAAATTCACCAATCAACACCAAATGATTGTGTGTGTGTGTGTGTGGGTGTGTATGTATGTATGTATGTATGTATGTATGTTTGTATGTATGTATGTAACTTATATTATTAAAGTCAATAGATGTGTTTTTAAAAAAAACTTTATTTCTTTTAATTACACTCTATATAATTAATAATATTAAATATCCAACTAATAATGTTAATGCTCATTTAACACACACTAGTTGGGAACTCTGTCTCCTTTCCCTATGAAAGTACAATTAGAATTCATTATTAAATTCTTTTCTCCTCTCTCATATCTGGACTAGTTACATATACTGCAGTAAAGAGGGGGTTTCTTAGTAATGCACACTTGCATTATTGCTAGCACTACACAGTAGATAACGGCAACTTACATCTAATTATGTTATGTCCTATAACTCCTCCCCCTTTAAATTCGACTTCCCCTAGAAAGGATAAAATATAGAAATTAATCAATTATTTTACCTCTACAATTTCCTTATGCAATGATTCCTATTTACTATTCCTATATACTGATTCCTATATACTGATATACTGATTAATTGTACAATACTTCCCTATACTTATAATTATTATTTACTAATTCTAATACATTTGGATAAAAATTCTCTAAAACTTAAATATTAATTGTGAATTGATTTTCTTCAGTATTGTTTACAGGTGGTTAGGCTTATTCAATCTGAGTTTAGTTTTAAATGGTTTAAATTTGCATATTAGATAAACAATAATACTAAAGCTATTGTTAATAACAATACAACATATGATTATTATCCACAAATAATTGTCATTGTTATTTCTCGTATTTTCTCTTACAGGGATTACAGGATTTAAAGGTATGTCTTGAAGTGTGAATTTCTTGAGGTGGATTTCCATTTCGGGAGTTCTCTGTTGAGTTAGATTAAAGTTGATAGTTAGAAGTATACGATGATGTCCATTCCTGTGTGACAGGTGAATCAGCTTGTTACCTTTGTAATAAACAGTGGCTTCTTCAGTTTTCATAAGATATATGCCATGTATTGTATGTATGTAACTTATATTATTAAAGTCAATAGATGTGTTTTTTAAAAAAACTTTATTTCTTTTAATTACACTCTATATAATTAATAATATTAAATATCCAACTAATAATGTTAATGTTCATTTAACACACACTAGTTTGGAACTCTGTCCTTTCCCTATGAAAGTACAATTAGAATTCATTATTAAATTCTCTTCTCCTCTCTCATATCTGGACTAGTTACATATACTGCAGTAAAGAGGGGGTTTCTTAGTAATGCACACTTGCATTATTGCTAGCACTACACAGTGATAACGGCAACTTACATCTAATTATGTTATGTCCTTAAATTATGTTAAAGGAAGTTTGCGAATCTTCTTTTTCAACAATTAAAATTTTGTCTGGTTGTGTGAAGATGATCATTGGTTTATTTCCTTTATAAATTCAATATGGTTTTCTTTTATGTGGAGTTTAACAAAACTGCAATTATATGGTGATTCTTGTAGGATTATTCCACTCTCGCATTTTGAGAGGTGGTTTGATAAGTCACTTTCGAAACATTGATAAAATTTGTCCATCTGCTTGCAATTATTATTTAAAGGTATTATTACACTTCATCGACTGTTTTTAATACATATTTATTCTCAGGAATAACTGTAACATATTGTGATTCGAATTTTGAGGGAATTGAATATAATTAGAATTAGAGTTAGTGTGAAACTAAGTCTCTGTACGAGTCTGTGTTGGCACACTGTCTGA
>JAAEAF010009527.1:0-51990 GCA_011037195.1 Triatoma infestans
TCCCGGCACCCAGGCGAGGGTCAGTTTATTCCGAGTACCCACCTCGGTGAGGGCAAGTAGGCAGTCCCACACCAGTCTTGAGACTATTTGGTGTGAAGAAAGTGCCTTCAGGGCTGCCTGACTGTCGGAGTATATGGCCACTCTTCTACCCACTATCCTTTGCCTTATAATCTCCCTAGCGCAGAGTTGTAACACCACGACTTCAGCCTGAAAGACCGTGGCGTACTTCCCTAGGCTGGCCTTAATTTTAACTTTAGGCCTGCCCCCGTAGACCCCAGCTCCGACCCCAGTCGGAGTTTTGGATCCATCTGTGTACCAGATCGAGTTACCGAACAGGGGTGGGTCACAGCCCCATTCGCCTCTGCTCGGTATAACAATATGGAAGTTCCTTTCGAAGAAATACTTCGGAACCATCCTATCCGTTGGCATCCCCAGAAGATAGACCGCCTTGATTTCCTCGATCAACCTCTGGTTATTATGATCATGCCTAGAGGTGATGGGAGGCGGCCTCTGCAAGAGCCTTTGTATTCCCATTCTGGCTTCGTCTTGAACGAGGATGTGTAGTGGTGGCAAATTGAGGAGGACTTCCAACGCCGCAGTAGGGGTGGTTTAACCACAATAAATGTTAATTCCTTTAATTTAATTGAAGTCCTCCTCAATAAAAAGAATTAACATTTATTTTAGTTTGAAGTGTGTTATATCAGTTAGATTAATGTAAGAAAGAAAACTAGGTAAGTTGGCCAACCAGTAAGTAGATACTTATTAGAATAAAAAGTGAAATAATATACAAAATCGTATCTCATTGTCTGGTATTTACCCATTATTAAACTAATACATATACCACATCAATAAAGACGTAGGTGATGCCCGCAAGGGGAACCTGTTGCATGCAGTTACTTGGGAAGTAGCGTCCCCACAGGTTACCACAGCTCAGTACTCCATATACTTTATCACAACAGTACACAATACTTAAACACAAACAAAGTACACAAACGAGGGCCTCCGTCCCTAGTTAATTGGCCAAAGCGAAGGGAGAAGGAAGGGATTACCTCAGTGGTAGCGCGCTGGGCTAGCAACGCGGAGATCCCGGGTTCGAATCCAGCATGCTGCCCTTAGATTTTCTCTTCCTAGCCTCTACAACTCACTATCTGGTGATAGGCAGTGCTGTCTGTAGCTAGAGAACGCTGCTTGGAGGCCGGTTGTGCATTGGAGAAGGCTCCGGGGGCGGGGGGCAAAATAGATCTTTCACGTCGCAGTGCAATAACCCCCTACAACAATCTACAATCTGATAGATTTTCTTCAAATTTGAAAAATTCTAGCAAAGCTTATGTGTGTGTGTGTGTGTGTGTGTGTGTGTGTACTATATAAAAGTTAAAGTAAAATCGTTCGGCCCCTTTTTGGGAAAACAGTGAATAACTGAACAAACAAAAAAAAAGTCCGTAAAGTCGCACTTCCGGTTAATGGATTTTGTATCTAAACTTTCGTGCCTATACCTAAACATAATATCAAGTTTGAACTTGTTGTGATTTGTTTTCCATTATATAGTTATTTTGTTTGAACACGCACGCACAAACATCTATCCACTAAAATACAAACACACGCCACATAGACTATTAGCTAAAAATATTTTTTTTTCTAGTCAGAAGAAAAAACAAAAAAAACATTGTGTATTTGACGATAACTTGTATTTCCGGTTAATACTCAATTTCACAAAATTTGACATAATTGCAATACTTCCTATTTTGGTAGTCTAGTTACTGAAAAATTAAAAGAAAATATGTGCTTTTCGTAATTTTGATTTTCTCATTTTAGTTTTCCCATCACTTTTATTTAAAATGCTCCTTCGAAATGTTTGATCTAAGAAAGAATGGCCGTCACTGACGTAAATTTGTAGACAAAATAATCTATTATATGTATCGGAGACATTTTCCGTGATAGTCTGCTTCATTTTGTGGTCATCGACCGGTTTCTGGCGTTCGCCCATCTTCAGGATGCGTTTGTCAGACAGTATGATAACACAGACTTGCACAGAGCAAATTCAATTTACACACTCATGTGCAAATGAATGGAAACGAGTATAATATGAACGTGAAAATGAGTGTAAATGAGATAATAACTGAGCGTGTAAACTGAACTGTGAAAGTCTGTGTTATCATACTGTCTGATAAACGCATCCTTAAGATAGGCGAACGCCCGAAACCGGTCCATGATCACAAAATGAAGCTGGCTATCACGGAAAATGTCTCTGAAGCTTTTCAGCTCTGCGAAACCAACCACCACAACATCTATTAGATGTGCTTAAATCAGGTCCGAATTTTTTATTGTTTACCGGCCATAAATCTACCCCTAAATCTAACCCATGGATCATGCAAGCTTTCTGTCAAAAACAACGCTCTTGGGAGTTGGTTGTCAGGTGAATGTGGTCATAGAATCCTGGAGGTCAAGATAAAAGCAAATAAATATCAGAGGTTCTTCTTGAAACTCTAGATAAATAGAGGCTCCATTAAACGAATCTTTCAAAGAAAGTTATAAAATGGGCACATCAAAATCAGATGACGATTAACTATGTTCCAGTTGTCAAAAATGTCGAAAGTGGCATCTTTGGCAAATTTTGGTTATTATGGACAAAAAAGCTTACATACTCTGCACAAGCCCCAGGTATGCAACAAAAAGAGTATGTATGAAACGGACCATTTTGCTGGAAAGACTTGCTGCTACCATGTGGTGGAAGTATCTCAAGATGTCCATTAAATGTGTCTGTTTAATAAAAAACCAGGAAATAAAATAAACAATAAAAGAAAATTAAAAGGTGAGAGGGGGGCGCTTTTCGTAGGCTTTCCAGTCCCTCTGGTAGGCTCTGTTTGGTAAAAAAACAGGTAAATTAAAATGAATAATAAACGAAAATTAACAGGTGATCTGTTAAATGGAAATAAATGAAATAAAGTAAAATTTAAAAATGTGAATATTAAATTACAGAAAATATTAAGTGGACTGTATAGAAAGATTAAAGAGTGAGCCAATGGGCTCATATAACATGAACAAATGAATATTAAATAAATGCAAAATGAGTAGCAAAAAATAGTTATCAAATTCAACAAGCCAAAAGGAGTGGCGCTTACCTTCAAACGCAGACACCTTTAAAATTAGTGTGGTCCGACTGAAGTCCTTCAGCCCATATGGGGAATTGAAGGAAATAGGAGACAGGAAAGGGAACAAAAAGGAACCATATGCCTGTAATTCCAGCGTCGTTGTCCACACAGTACGGCTGATGAAAATAGATGAAGATTTAAACGGGGTCCAGGAAAGCTGTAAGGCCGGAGAAGCAACGGAAGTAGCCCACGTGCTTGGCCGTTCAACCTTAACAGGCCGGGAGAATCCGGAGACATTCACCCGACAAGGAATCGACTTCTCACTACTAACTCCGAGGAAAACCAGATGGAACGCATGGGTTTTCATCAAACGGAAAAGCGGAAATCTAAATCGCATAGGCAAATAATCGCACATACACTTTGTTGCTTGCTCGAGTGTTAACTTGTGAATGACCTAGAGAGGGCAATTTTAAAGGGACTATCCCCTCTCCACGATTAGGACACAGCCTATAGCGTGATATATTTATATTTAGTTATTAAATTCTTTACGGCGGCAAATTTAAATTTAGATAAATACCGAACAGTGTCTTACAAAAATTATATACGCCCCAGTTTGGAATTTGGCTACGCAGATTTACTGTACTGCTAGCAAACTTATCCTGAAAGCAATTGGTAAAGTAACAAAATGTAACCCCAAGTAGCATACCTACATACAGAACAATTTCTAAAAAGCACTTTTTCTAACTCAGGGGACCTCCAAAACGTAGTATATTTCCGGTGAAAACTCGATATCGAAAATTTGATACTTCCATAATACTTATCAGCTCTTACTAGAGTAAGAGAAAGTAAAAATTATAATATTTAACGTGGAACCAAAAGTCCTTTTATTATTCTTGTTCAGTTGCCTTATTCGCTTGTGCTCATGTGAACGAATTTGAACGTGTAATTAATTAGTGGTACTTCACTCCCTTGTTAAATAAATATTTTTTTCATGATAAAAGAGAAAACCTTGTAGACTATTTCGATGAAATATGTATAAAAGTACGAAATGGGAGAGATTTTGTTTAATTTATTTTTTACTTATATCTCTCTTTTTGTTTTTGCAAGATATTATTGTAATGGCAAACTTGTTTGTATTGCTATAAATAATCAGAGAGAAAAAAATTTTAACTAATTCAAATCTATGTACTAAAAATTACTTATTAACTTAGGTTCAAATTTTATCTTCTAAATATTTTCTGCAACATTTAACCATCATTTGTTTGTCCAAACAGATTAAATGGATTCAGTTGTTAACTTTGTAAAAAGATAAATTCAGTGCTCTTCAGGATGACCCAATTTACTAATAAATCAATATATATGATATTTTTATACAATATAGGGAGAGAGGGTTCATATAGCTGCTGCACCTTTATGTGCTGCTGATTTTTATCCTAATATCTCCCACCCTCAATCTATTTGTTCGACAATTATGTATGTGGTATGCAGATCCAGAATTTCGCATTGCTCTCAGGATATATGTAGTTTCAATGCAAAACTTCAATAATTGTTGTCTTATTTAATCTTTTCATCAAATTAGCAGAAATGTAATGTAAATCGTATAATTTCCAATCTTAGAACGCTCAAATGCGACTTGAAGAAGATTATGGTGTAGATAATTTTTGTTTTAGCAAATATGAAGCTTTTAAACTTGATTGTGATTTCCTAAACAAAAACTTTATGAGACTGGCGAATAAAATTTAAGAATAATGAATTATTGAATGGGTCGTATTTCGGAATAAGGGCAGATGAAAATCCTAAACATTATCATAGTCAGACAATAATATCGATATATATGTAGTTTAGCTGCAATAGGGAGCCGTGTTTTACTTTTTTGCAATGACATTTTGACGGTAGTAATTGGGTTCTTCTTAAATGAGATTTTTCCAAATTTATTTGAAAATGTTCATCTAGCACGTCGAAAAAAGATTTACTCGCAGCAAGATGGTGTCCAGCTGATAATGCAAGAATAGCAAGTGCTCACTAGACAGTATTTTTCTCAACAAAATGCACTGCTATGCAGAGTCCTACTTTGTGATCTCGATTCTTAACCTGACCCCTCTTATTATTTTCTCGGGGATATCGCAAAAATAAAGTTTACAGCAACTTATTCCCTGTGAAGAACAAAAGAAACAAATTCTGAAGCCTGCGAAGAAATTCGTCCCCCATTCTATAAAGAGTACCATCAATGAAAACTGGACAAAAAGAGCATATAATATGTGGTGCTCATTTTAATGATGCAGTGCTGAATGAAATACTCTGTTGAGAAACCGCTGAAAATTTGTGGGGACGCTACTTCGCTTTCTTTGAAGATTCGTTTAACGGAGTCTCTATATATTTAGGAGGTTCAACTAGAAGTTCAGATATTTATTTGCTTTTATCGTGACCTCCAGGATTCTATGACCACATTCACCTATGACAACCAACTGCCAAGAGCGTTGTTTTTAACAGAAAGCTTGCACGAACCATGGGCTAGATTTAGGGGTAGATTTATGGCCGGTCAACTTTCCTTTACTTCAGTTTTCAAAATTGAATTTGACCAATTTTTTAGTTAGTATACCACATTTAATGATATTCATCGGAGTTCGTCGAAAACTGATGTGCTCTTTATAGCAATATTTAAAGAGCGCATCAATTGCACTTGTAGTCTTCCAGCTCAAGAGCACTATATGGATAAATTTGGCAGCCATAGAAGCTGACTCTAGCTTCTACCAAACGCTAGGAGAAATCGGAAAAAAGCCTGGCAATCTGAGTGCTTAAGGAAGACGCTGGATCAACCTTGAAAGGTTAACATTGAAGAGCTAAATAACATTGAAGAGCAATTTTTTTCTTTCTCAATGATTATTTATAGCAATACAAGTTCGCTGAAAAGAGCGCATCAATTGCACTTGTAGTCTGCCAGCTCAAGAGCACTATATGGATAAATTTGACAGCCATAGAAGCTGACTCTAGCTTGTACCAAACGCTAGGGGAAATCGGAAAAAAGCCTGGCAATCTGAGTGCTTAAGGAAGTCGCAGGATCAACCTTGAAAGGTTAACATTGAAGAGCTAAACCAATACTTATACAAATCTAAACAAGCTACTAAGAAGAAAACAGTCAGTCAACCAATTCAAGATCTTACTGTGACTGAAACATAACTATTATAGAGTTATGTAAGAAACTGCTTGAATCAATTCAATCAACTTGCTTTCTATCAAAATCTATTTACAGGTCAGAGGGCTTTCACCAAGCTATCCCTGTTCAATAGCCAACGCTACAATTCTACATACAACACCACCAACATCATCACTCTTCGCACAGTCACTCTATCCACTTTATATTATCTTTTCCTTTCTTAGTAAGTTGACTAAATTATAAATTTTTGCAAAGTGCAAGTCGTGAATTCGTATCTTTATTTGCATCAACATCAACCACCACTACAAGTGCAGAAAATCGCGACAAATTTCAGAGAAAAATAAACATTCAGAAATGTCATACTTCGGTAGACAAAAAGGAAATCATCATAATGTATCAAGATCATAATGTCAGCCAAGATAGAGGGGACCAACCAAAAGTGAGTGGTTATGTATAGTGTGAGTTTAGCATTCTCAGCATCCTTGGCAAAAGATACATTGTGCAATGTAGAGGGTCATTTAAGGATATTAAGTTACAAGTTATATAGTTGACGCCTTCTTGAAATAGTCTGAAGTATGTGTGTTGCATACCACAAATGCTTGTAGTACCGAAGGGTATAAGAACTTCATTCCTGGGAGGGAGTCTTGTAAACAGATAGTTTTGCTTTTAAAGACTTTTCAAAGTTCTTCTGGGCAAACAACAATACTTATAATAAATCATCAGCTGACATCGGATAAACTAAAGTATTATAAACCAGGTCAACCGTTGCACAAGTTACTTCAGGACGATAATTTTCAATAATCTCCCATAGCTGAATGCATTTTAGTTTTAAAGAATTACAGCCAGGTCATAGGATTATAATTTTAAATTTTAAATACTACAAAGTTATAATATTTAATGATCTGGATACAATCCACTTATTAAGTTTAAGAATAAAATTATTCAATTGGAACGGACTAATACGTGACATTTCAAACATTGTTTGTTGACTTCACTTTATTTAACTTTCTTTTTTTTATCTGAAGTTGTGTCCAGCAATTTATTATCTCTGTCACTTTACTGTTACTAACAAGATTGCTGCTTAAACCCCGTAAAAAGAAAGATCTTCACGAATTTTATTTTGGGATTTCTATTCTGATGGATTTACGCCAAATTCTGGTTGTACACAGAAGAAATGCTTCCTAAGCATCTCTTAAGACAACGTTATGCAACCTGGCTTCATAATATCCATCCAGAAACCTTAGTTTAACCAGATTTTACTTAACGCCATTTTCATTATTTCATAACACAGATTATAGAACGTCAGTTTTTATCTTGTACAAGTTCTCTATATAATTTATGTAATAGGATCTGAAGAGTGGGGTCTAAAGCAGATCGAGAGGGGCACAAAATTAAGAGTTTCACTCGCTACTTAGGCTAGACTAGAGTGGGAGACTCTGTTTAAATACAGCTGCGTTAGCCCAACAGTGGAGAGTCTTTCAACAGTATATACAGCAGTTACAACGCGTCAAGCAACCAACTCCATTTCTACTACCTTTCTCTTTAATCACTCTAAATCTCTCGTTACCAATTTCTAATTATGTATAAAGCCCTGGCATTTGGTGTTACTTTCTGATTATACAATGTTCAGCATTATTTCCAGTTTATTTCTTCTAATAAATCCAATTCTATCCTTCTCATACCCATTACATTTTTAGAGTGAGTGAAGAGAAAGGTAGTGGTGGGTTGTTGACGCGTTGTAACTGCTGTATAAACTGTTGAAAGATTGTCTCCTGTAGGGCTAACGCAGCTGTATTTAAACAGAGTCTTCCACTCTAGTCTGGCCTAAGTAGCGCAAGTGAGACTCTCAATTTTGTGTCTTTCTCTCTTTCTCTGCTTTAGATCCTACTCTTCGGATCCTATTAATTCTAAATAATTATTGATATACTGATGAGTTAGGGCTAGAGTTTTGATAGAAATGAGGTGTGCAAATTTGAAATTAAAGAACTGTAAAAAAATTAAAAAGATAGCTCCTATTGACCAAAATAATTCTTGCAAAATACATAATTTGCATTTATAATGAATAATAATGTTAATCATTAACTAGGCAATACTCTGAAATGTCTATTTTTTTTAATGTGTTTACAATTCCTCGACTTAATTCTTCATCAGAAATTAAATATAAAATTTGTATCTTTACCTCGTACCTATTAGGAAACCAATATCGTAGCTTTTTATTAGATAAACTATTTGTATTAGAATAATATAAAAATAATTAAGATTAAATTTTCATCTATCCCAGCCCCAAAATGAGACGTAATTCCTCGAATATTACTTTCATAATTATCTATTCTTTATAATATTATCATTTTTTTTTTAAATAATTTTTGATTGAAAAGAAGAAAAAAGAAAAAAAAAGAAGCATTTTAATAAAAATAATGCTTACCTGATTACATTTGTTGATCTGTTTTTTAAGTCCAGCGAACGCCATTTTGGCCTAATTAAGTATTCACGACCTGCAACAACAATCAAAAAGTTGAATAAATTATATTACTGTTGCCTGCCTTAAAAAAATTGCATATTTTTATTTTGGAAAAAGGTTTCATGTTTCAATTTAAATATTATATAATAAAATTAATTATTTTGCCATTAAAAATATTTTGATTTCATAGTTAGATCAGTGTTTATTGCATAAATAATTCCTCTTCAGGATTTGAATATGTGATGGATTCAAGAAATTATATGTATTTTATTTAAAGAAAATTACGATATGAAGAAAATGCAAGCTCGTTGGCAAAAAAAAAAGAACACGCAGGTAGAAGAGTACAGTTACAGGAAGAGTTCATGAACCTTGTTAGCATTGTCTAACCCCTTCTTCTCACAGGGGAAGATTTGAAATAACAAATAGAAGACATTCCTTCAAGGACAGTCTGAAACAGATATTCAAGCCAGAACACTTGCTTCAGGAATCGCTCTCTTAAACTCAGTACCAGTGATAGTGATTTGCCTTTATTCTAGATAAACATCTGATTTATTAAGATATAGTTGTGATATTGTAAAGCACTTAAATTTGCTTAGAGAATAATATATTTATTTTAAAAACAGTGGTGCTCTCTTGATTATTACTAATAATTCTCTCTTAAACATATATACTTACAAGGCACTTTACTAAACCGCTTACGCCCCTACAAGCTACCGCTACACTACAACAACAGTACACCAAATACATTTCAGATACAAATAGCTATAGTACAAGGCGTTTAAAGGACTACGCTCTCCCTACGCTCGGTAGGGTTCCCGAGTATCTGGCCTATTCTTTACTACTCCTAGGCTTATTTTTAAACTAAAACTTTAAACTAAAAGAGTTTACGAATCATCCATCTCTTAAGGGCTCACCTGTCTACAAGATCAGTTATCTTCAGCCAACTGTGTCAGTAGACGCTCTTTCAAGCTTAACTCTTAATCTACAATATTCCTTACTAAGTTGAAACGTGTAAAATACTCAGTGTGAAGAACAAATGTAACTAGTGCGTGCCACTTTGTTCATCAGAACTTCACATTCCCTACAGTAGAAGGAAGAGAAAACTAAATATATTTAAAAAAAAAAAAAGTCTGGTCTGAAACACTCACACGACTTTCTCTTACTGGGATAGTATAATTATATCTACTTGTTTTAGTAGATTCTGCAGAGTAGAAAAGCACCGGAAATATTTTCCGTGATTGTCTGCTTCTTTTTTATGGTCATCGACCGGTTTCGAGCGTTTGCCCATTATCAGGATGTTTTTGTCAAAACAGTGTGATAACATAGACTTGTACAGAGCAAAATTAGTTGATTAGTTGATAAAAAGTTTTACGACCTCTTAACCTAGTTAGGTCCTAACAAAAACAATTCTTGAAACCAGTGTATCAACTAAATTTGCTCTATGCAAGCCTATGTTATGACACTGCTTTGACAAAAAGACCCTAATGATGGGCGAACGCCCCGAAACCGATCGATGATCACAAAAAAGAAGCAGTCTATCACGGATAATATCTCTGCTAATTATATACGAGGGTGGTTTGAAAAGTTCTCGGAATCACCGCTAGATGTCATGCTAGAGCAACGAGGTTCCCGCGCAATAATCACACATCCTTTGTGAGTGAACACGTGGCGCGTCAGTGCTCTTGCTGCAGGAGAGTGGTAGTGACGACTCTTTGTTGTTGTTCCCGCGTAGTGATTTGTGACAATGGAAAAAACTGAGATTCGAGCAGTGATTAAGTACTTTGTAAAGAAAGATATGAAAGCAAAGGAAATTCATGCCGACTTTCAGAACACACTGGGGGACTCTGCTCCTTCATATTCAACTGTTGCCAAGTGGACCAGCGAGTTTAAATTTGGTCGGGAGAGCTTAGATGATGATCCGCGTAGTGGACGGCCAAAAAGTGCTACGACCCCTGAATTTATCGCAAAAGTGCATAAAATGGTCATGGAGGATCGTCGACTGAAAGTGCGAGAGATTGCTGAAGCTACAAGGGATGTCATCTGAACGGGTATATCACATTTTAACCGAAGAATTGGGAATGAAAAAATTATCGGCAAGATGGGTGCCGCGGCTCTTGACATTGGACCATAAACGCACCAGATTGGAAATGTCCGAACAAAGTCTGGCCCGTTTTCAGCGCAACCAACAAGATTTTTTGCGCCGGTTTGTGACTACAGATGAAACTTGGGTCCACTACTATACCCCAGAGACAAAATAGCAGTCAAAGCAGTGGAAACATGCTGAGTCACCACCACCAAAGAAAGCAAAGGCAGTACGTTCGGCCGGGAAGGTCATGGCCTCAGTTTTCTGGGATGCAAAAGGCATTCTGCTGATAGATTATCTTCCTACTGGCCAAACAATTACGGGGCAATACTATGCAAACCTCCTAGACCAACTACAGGAAAAGATACGCGAAAAAAGGCCTGGTTTGGCAAGGAAGAAAGTCATCTTTCATCAGAACAACGCCCGCCCGCACACAAGTGTTATTGCCATGGCAAAACTTCATGAACTGAGGTACGAATTGTTGCCACATCCACCTTATTCACCTGATTTGGCACCATCAGACTTTCATCTCTTCCCCAAGCTGAAAATTTTCCTCGGTGGACGGAGATTTCCTACAACGGAAGAACTGACAGCCGAATTGGAGAGGTACTTTGCAGGCCTGGAGGAATCTCATTTTCGAGATGGGATAAAGGCATTGGAACATCGCTGGACCAAATGCATTAGTCTACAGGGAGACTATGTTGAAAAATAAAAGCAGTTCCACCGAGGTAAGACACTTCTTTCTAGTACATTCCGAGAACTTTTCAAACCACCCTCGTACAATGACAAACTTTCTTTAAACACCAATGTCACATTTTTTTGTATTCTGTAAAGTCGAACCTCCGGTGAAGCGATTTTCTTCAAATTTGGAATACTTCCAATACTTCTAGCAATACTTCTAATGGATATTAATATTATATAAGTGGTACAACCATATTGTGCATTGAAGTAGTACTTTATAGGGAAGCTTAACGTTACTATTCCACTGGACCCCCCCCCCCCCACAAAAAAGCATTTTCCCAGAAAAATGTTTCAAATAAAAATGATAGGGATGCATTTGTGTAAATAGTAGACGAAGTTTAAAGAAAATTGTAGAAGCAGATTTCGCGAAAATTGCGATAAACTAAAAACAAAGAAATCAATTTAGTAAAGGCACACTTTCGGTTGGTGAATTTTGACAGAAACTTTCGTGATCAGATACGGTGGTAATACCTAAACTGAATACCAAATTTGAGCTTCCTGCTAATTTTTGTGTTTGAGATAATAAGTTCAGATACACACACACACACACACTTTTTTTACTTTCTCTTATTACTTTCTCTTACTCCTAGTAAGAGGAAGTATTGTAATCGTGGTCAAATTTTCGATATCGAGTTTCCACCGGAAATATCCGTTTTGAGGTCCCCTGATTCCAAAAAATGGTTTTTAGCGAATGGTCTATATGTGTGGGTGGGTGTGTGTGTGTGTCTGTGTGTGTGTATGTATGTGAACAGCATAGCTCAAAAACGAAAAATCGTAGAAAGTTCAAACTTGATATTACGTTTAGGTATCACCATGGGATCTGACGGTGCGTTATGTGTCAATATTCCTCAACCGGAAGTACCACTTTACTAGTTGTTTTTTTTACGTTTTTGCAATTTTCTCAAAAATGGCTCCGAAGATTTTCTTTAAACTTGCTATATCAACTACACATACAAAGAGCTCCAACTTTTATTTGAACCATTTCTCCAGGAAAATTCATTTAAGGGCACTTCTGGGGGAGGGGTGGGGTTAGGTTTTTCATCTTAACTGCTGTTTCAGTATATTAGACAATTCTGTCATCTAAATAATGTTAACTAGAATTAAATATGTTGTTGAAATTCCGAGTTTGAAAAAAAATAGATAACCGGAAGTGCGTTTTTACTGAAATATAATTTTCAGTTTCTGGTATTTTCTCGAAAATGGCTCCAACGATTTTCTTTAAACCAATGTTGTTAACTATACATATAAAGAGCTACAACTTTTATTTGAAACTTTTCCCCTGATAAATTCATTTAAGGGGACTTTTGGGGGAGGGGGGTTATGTTTTTCTTAAAATGCTATCACAGTTGATTATACAATTCTGTCATCCAAATTGAAATAACTAGAAATTAATATATGACCCCATTCCGATTTCAAGGAATGAGTAATCCGGACAGTTTTACTGGACATGTTTTTCAACTTTTCGACGAAGTTCCATTACATTTGGTACACTAACTATAAAATGTGTCAATTATAATTTTGATACTGGAGAGAAAGTTGTGTGAGTGTTTCACACCAGATTTTTTTAAATAATTTTATTCTGTATATACCACAGTATTACATATTACATACACTTATTAAACTGACTTATAATGCAATTACAATATGAAATATATAATTTAAATTAAATAAAATTAAAGATGATAATAATAAATGATTACAATAATTTTTCTAAGTGAAGTTTGTGTATGAACTTAATACATAATTCACTATTGGTCATCAAATTGAGTTTATTCGGCGGCCATTGCAAACCTGTGGTAGTTATTTCCTGGATGAAAAAAAAGCACGCTCTCCTTTAAAAAGTTGGCATTCCAACAAGACGTGATCCCATGTTTGCCAAGTCACATTGTCAAACTTACATGCTACGTCAGGTAATATGTTAAATCTATACAGGTATGCCTTTATTTTTCCGTGACTGATAGAATCTGAATAAGTTTGTAGCTAATGGTGAAGTTGGCTCTCCTCCTGTCGGTCACTCTGGGGAAGAATTCTTTGGTTGATGACACATTCTCACAGGCTGACCAAGCCTGCTCCCATGCTTCTATTACTCTCTCTTCCCAAAATAAAGTCAACATGACGTGAAGATGTTGAATAGTGAAGGACAGTGGAATACTTAAATCTTCAAATGCTTCCTTTACCAAACTGTCCGCTCGTTCATTACCAACCTCTCCTATATGTGCCTTAACCTTTATTAAATACAATGTCATAATGAAGTCGCTCGAGACGATAAACCTAATCACGAATTCTCTCTACAAGTGTCATATGACTGGTACTATTTACTATTGAATAAAGAGAAAATTGGCTATCAATTCTAATAGTAATTGATTTTATAAATTTATTACCTTCGTAATTTTTGTGGGTAAGATGAGATGTACTATTTCTAGTGTTAGTGTGAAATTGTAGGAGCCATTTCAGTGAATTAGCAATCGCCAGCAGTTCGGCCTGATTATTCGAGCCCGGCCCGTCGGTACTTTTCTGCTGCCATTTCAACTCCATTCCAGTAAACGACAAAAGCGGAACCTACTTTTCCATCTTTCTACATACACACACACACTCACTCACTCAGACCATTCGCTAAAAGCATTTTTTTCGCACTCAGGAGACCCCATACATGTATTTCCGGTGAAAACTCCAATTCGAAAATTTTACTCGATCACAATACTAACACTCTTACCATAGAAACCTATTGGCTTTCACTTGAACTTATTATGATTTACAAGAAAAAATTTATTTTAATGGTTCTGTGTGGTAGCTTATATTATGGTAGCTTATACAAAATAAAATACTTTTGCAACAACTATACAAATTTTTTTTTTGTAATGGATTCAAGAATCAAGTCTGCACATTCGCCACGAAAAAAAGCTGGACTCAATAGTTTCATTAGCAGTCCTACCGAGGCGCCACCATTAGGCCTCCTAGCACACTTCACCTACGCATTACGCCTCCTCTGTCACGCCTTGCTGCAGTATACTGACGAATGAGCTTCAATTAGGACAGCCAAGTAACCAATAGGATGTCTCTTGATTCCCCGAAGAGCCGGGGAAAATTACTATTAAAAAAATGAAGGCTTAACACTTGCCAGATCCACAATGATGTCTCAAGATCAACCTTAAAAGGTTCACCAAGTTAGTCACATTAGCTAATCTACCGTTAGAACAAAGTAGAAATCTGATTAGCAAAATCGTTCTTGAAACGAATCACATCAGCCAATTATTATTATTATTATTGTTATTCAAGAAAGGGGAGGACGAACCCGACGCTATCCAAAGCCTCCCTGGGCCCATATAGCTGCCCCTAAAGAATAACAACTACTGGGTCTGGAACAAAAGTCCAGGCCCAGGTTTTACCCATTTAAGTTTTACTACAGACCGAACAAATCGGGCCAAAACCTTAAAAGGACGTAGCTTAGGATCCTCTACCGATATCTATTCCGGACAAAGGACCCAAACCTAATCTGCTCACAGCCCAAACAATCCGTCATCAGATGCATGGGTGTTTCCTCCGTCTCACAGACTCTACAAAAGGGGTAAGGCATGAGCCCCATTGTATAGAGATGTCTCCTTAAGGCACAATGCCCAGTGAGGAAGGCAATCAGATGCCTGAGAAAGGTCCGTGAAAGACCCATAAACCCCCTCCCCCACTTAAAGTTCCGTCCGGACCCCCAGTGAGCATCTTCATCCTGCCGACAACCCGCTGCACTCATCCATATGGATGAGTGCTGCGAAATCATCCATGTCTGGAAGCCTGACAGACATGGATCAGTGCTGTGAGGTCATCCATGTCTGGAAGCCTGAAAGACATGTGCAAAAGACACACCAACAGCAGGCTCGGGACCAATGAATGGGAGAGAGGCGCCTAATTTGGCAAACCTATCCAACTCCTCATTCCCAAAAATTCCCATGTGACCTGGGACCCAGACCAGAAGCACATCCTTCAGAGAAGAAAGCTCTTCCAGTATTTTAGAACATTCCAACAACAATCTGGAAGTGAAGACACATGAACTAAGCGTGCTTCAACGCAGCTTGGCTATCACATCAGCCAACGCTACACCATTTCTATATTCATCACGCTATAATCATCACTCTTCATTACATCACTCTACTTTCTACAACTCTTCTCTCCCCATTATCTAAGTTAAAATATAAACTGCGAGTACTGTGCTAGTTTCTCTATCCACATTTCATTTGTACATATAAATTTTCATCTACCCCAGCCCCAAAATGAGACGTAATTACTCGAATGTTACAGTTTACATTCACGTTACATTCACCAATCATCCTGATACCATTATATTTTTATATAAAATTAAATAAAGTTAGTTAAATAATTTTACAGTTACTTGTGAAATACTTATTTAAAATTCTATCCAATTTTAAATAATAAATCAATAAAAATGGAAATAAAAGAGGTTATTTTTAGAAAAGAAATGTATAAATCAAAAGGAAATATAAAAAAAAAAACTTGTTTCACTTTCTAAGGGTATAAATTTATATCTTTTTAAAGGTATAAATTTGTATAGCACCTCTGTCTTTACTGGGCGAATGTGCCCCTTTGTAAAAGAAAACAACTTTAGTGTAATATTTTATGATAGCAAGTTTGTGAAACACAGCGCCAAACTTTTATTTCATTCCGCTATAACTTGGTGGAATTTTTAAAATTAATAAAATATATTGGAAAAATATAAAAAAATAGATGGAAAAAAAATAATTATATTTATGTTATAAATAAATAGATTTTGTGTGATTAAAATGTTGAGCAATATTATGCAACAGCAAAGACCTCCTGACTTCGAGGATTGTTTATTCACGTTTGGGAGCTGCGGAGAGAAGGGTGAAAGCTAGTAGGGGTTTTCCCCAAGAAGGGAGTTTGTCTCCACATTTGTGGTGCCTCATCGTGGATGAGCTACTTTGGGAGATGAACCGTAGGGGATTTTACCTGCAAATGTATTCTGATGATTGGGTAATCTTAATCACAGGGAGGTATCTGAGTGTGGTGGGTGACTTGATGCAGTTGGCGTTATCTTACGTGGAGCAGTGGTGTAGGAACTATGGCTTGTCCGTTAACCCGGACAAAAGTTCTTTAGTTTTTTATTTACTAGGAAATTGGAAGGGCTTAGGAGTCCTAAACTCTTCGGTAAAGAATTGCAGATTTGCAGAGATATCAAATAATTGGGGAGTCTCATCAACAATAAGCTGAATTGGCGGGCCCACATTGAGTATATTTGTGAGAAGGGGCAGAAGGTTTTCTGGCAGTGTAGAAGATTAGCGGGTAAGACCTGGGGAGTTAATCCCCGAGGTATCTATTGGATTTACGAGAAGTTGGTGAAGCCAAGGATGCTGTATGCAGCTGTGGTGTGGTGGTCTGGCTCCTTGGTGGGGAGGAATAGCAAGAAGCTGTTGGGAGTACAGCGCACGGCCTGTTTGGCTATTACTGGCGCGATGAGAACGACACCGACGGTGGCATTAGAGATGCTGCTGGGGCTAACCCCCCTTCAGTATGTGGTAGTGGGAGAGGCAATGAAAGGGTACCTCAGAATGAGGTGCAAGGGAGAATGGGTGAGAACCTTTCGGGGGGATCACACTAGGATCGAGGACGAAATTTGGCGAGTGAACCGATTTCTGCTATCCAAGCTTGATGAGACGAGCAAGAAATGGGGATTTGAGAGAGATTATGAGATTACGATTGGTAGTATAGGGGATGATAACCTCACGAGGCCAACGGAGTCGGGCAGCGGTATTATTCGCTGCTATTCAGATGGCTCTAGGCAGGAGGGTACTGGCCTGTCGGGGGCGGGAGCATGGTTTCAGGAGTTGGATAGAGGGAGTTCGGTGGCCTTGGGTGGTTTGGCCACTGTTTTCCAGTCTGAGATGGTGGGCATCATTGAATGCTGCCACCTTGTGGGGGAGTGGCTAGGAGAGTTTAAGGAAGTGCGGATCTTCTCCGATAGTCAAGCCGCACTAAGGGCTTTGAGTAAGCCTTGGTGGAGTTCGAAATTAGTGGGAGAATGTAGGAGAAGGCTTAACGCTTTGGCTCGGAGGGGTAAGGTGCATCTCTATTGGATACCCGGACATGCGGGTATAGAGGGCAATGAGAGGGCGGATCGGCTGGCCAGGGAGGGATCATCATTACCATTTTGTGGTCCTGAACCAGCCCTGGCTGTTACAAAGACGTTTCGCGACAAACAGATTAGACTTTGGGAGACGAGAGCTTTGGAGAAACGCTGGGGAGACACGCAGGGGTGCCTCCAAGCTAAAAGATTTATAAAGACAAGCAAGCAGGGAATTTCGGAGTATCTCCTGTCTCTTAGTAGGACGGGTTAGGTCCCGCGCCTTTGGGCACCCGTTTTTGATAATAATAATAATAATATGCAACAACGGAGATTTCATTTCTTTTCCCCCCTCCAACTTTTTTTAACCTTCATCTTACTGCAGTAAGAGAAAGTGCTGCGATTGTGGCAAATTTTCAAAATAAGAGTTTTCACCGGAAATAAATGTTTTGTGTTTCTCTGAGTATGATTAAATGTTTTTTTTAGTAAATGGTCTATCTATCTATTTCTCTCCCTTTTTCTGTGAGTGTATGTTGTAATATATTGTAACGTTTTTCCCTCTAAACTAGCTGCTGCAACTAGTTTTAAGTGAGTTCGTATAGATAAAATACTCTAAACTTCAATAAAGAAAACACCAATTTATTGTTATACACAATAAATTATAAAATATAACACTTAATAATAATAATTAATTCACAGTTTAAACCATAAAAGTTCACTTTGTTCACTTTTTATACACTTCGTACACTTTTAAACGTACACTTCGTTTGTAACTAGAGAACTCTCTCAACTCTCTCCGGTCCCACTATTTATACCGGTGGAAAATTTTCTAGAACCTTCTCAATCCTTCCAGAGAGAACTAGAGCACGTCGCCAGCGCTTCCTAGCGGCCACTAAGAGAACTTGAGGTTCCTACTTCCTCTCCTAGATGGCACCACTGGCTGCGTTACAATATGTATGCGTATGTATGTGGGTGAACAAAATATCTCAAAAACGGGATGTCCTCCTAGCATTAGACCGATCATCACCTACGGCGCGGTAGCGAGGTATAGCAGGACGAAGAGTGGGAAAGTCAGGAAAACTCTTGAGAAAGTAAAGCGCTTTGCATGCTAATGCAGGACATGAGCAATGAGGATGTGTCCCACAGCCGGGATTGAGATCATTCTCAATCTCACACAGCTCCACCTGATGGTGGAAAACGCGGCGAAGGAAGCCCTCCTCAGAATCTCTAGAGAAGGCGCGGGAGGATACGGGCTAGGTTCTATGGCCATGACATTCTTCTGCCTGCGCTCCTTCCCCTGGAACCTGGAACCTCCCTAGGGACAGCATGATTAAGAAATATAGCTTCGTTAGAAACTTCTCTTCAAAGCTAAGCACAAAAAGTGAGCGGAGCAAGGGTTCCGCCCCGCCTAGTAATAGCAAGCATGCCCACTAATTGGAATACACACCCTGAAGTGGTACTTAAAATGAAAGCTTGACTTTAATGTTCCCCCTCCCCAATCCTGCCGAAATATAAATTTTCCTAGAAAAATGTTTCAAATAAAAGTAATAGGAGTTAATGTTTGTAAATAGTACACGAAGTTTAAAGAACATCGTTGGAACCGTTTTCAAGAAAATCACGAAAAACTGAAAAAAAAAAAAACAAAATTCAGCAGGGATTCTACATCCCTGCATGGGGACACCCATATAGCAGCTATGAAGTCGATAGTGCGATATTATGTTTGGTGCCTTATGATGGAAAAGGATACAAAGCATTATGTTCCTAAATCTTAAAGATGCCAAGAAAACCAGTCCAATGAGCAAGAGATGCTATATACATGGAACAAATAGATTATCTGGGAGAGAGTAACCGACTTCGCCGGTCCCTTCCAGATACGGGAAATCGGTGACGGATAATGGTATTCAGTTTATATCCAAAGGATTCAAGAATTTTTGTGAAAGAATTGCAATATAACATGTCAAAGTTACACCATACCACCCCCCGAAGTCTAACGGATTAGTGAATGGATAATTTTCAAAGAAAAAAAAAACCGAAAAGAGCAGCCCACAGGAAAATAAAATAAGAATCTTACTAAGTAACGTAACACACATATGAAACAACACATATGAAAAGAAGACTCCAACATGTTATAAATAGGTTGAAATCAAATCCAAAGAAAATATGGCAGCATGGAATATTATCATGATCGAAGTATCCGAAAAAAAAAATTCACTAAAGGATAAGAGTTTGGTTAAAAAAAGAAACGGGAGTAATTAATAGCAGGACAGGGGAGTTATGATATCTAATCATGACGGAAGGAGAAGTAGGGAAAAAAACACGCAGACTAATTAAGAGCAAGAGTAGGAGTTGCTCAAGCCGTAAATGAAGATAATGAAGAGGATGAAAGAAGCGGGGGTTGGTAGCAGCTATCTAAAAGGTGCATGGAGAAGAATACTCCAAAGGGAGGAGAAATGTCGGAAATGTAAATATATATTATAATTAATACGCAAATAGATACTCAGGTAGCATATGCGTAATAACTATATAATTAGAAAAAGACACAAAAATATTGAATGAAACACTCACACGACTGTCTCTTAATCCAATTAAGAAAACTCCTTTAAAATTGCAACGTTCACAATGCTTAGTTTTGGGCGGGCCATAAGAAATGGTGCTATGAGTTATACTTGGACTAAATGAATGGTCTGAATGGACTAATGTGGAGCGTCCTCTGTCAAAACCAACAACCTCAAAACGGACAGATCCTCAAAATTTCACTAAAATTATTTTTTTCAAAAAATATAATTTTTAGCTGAGTATGAGCATTCCAAGATTAAAGAAAATCATAGCCTTTCCGACAAAATCCCAGAAAAGGAAAAACTTACCATGTAATATGGCATTTCTGTTAAACCGATTTTCTTCAAATTTTCCTTCCAGCTACTGTCCAATAAGCCACCTTAACACACTTTCAAAACTCTTTGAAAAGCTAATACTGACACAACTGCAGACTCACCTAACAGAACGTAAAACAATATCTTCTCACCAATTTGGCTTCCGAAAATCATACTCAACGACCCAGCAATTACAACAATTACAAATAGTGAACGGATTTGAATAGAAACAGTACTCGACAATCGCCTCACTGGACGTTGCTTCCGCATTTGACAACTGTATGGCACGCCGGACTTCTCTACAAACTAGACTACATCCAAGCACCATTTTACTGACAGGCAATACTGACTTCATTTCTAAGCGGACTTAAATTTGCGATAAGAGTAAATTTTACCTTCAGTACTCGCCGAAACATTAATGACGGGGTCCCTCAGGGATCGGTTTTTAGCCCCATCCTATTTACAATTTACACACACGACATACCTACATTCAATACCTCCGTTCTGGATAATTACGCAGACGACACTCTCTTCCTTTTAAGATACACAACCTTATTGTCTCCATAGATAACATACAAACTTCATTAGACCAGATAACGGACTGGTTCCACAAAAGATACAGGCAAAAATTTTCACTCTTAGAGACGAATACAACCAGCAAAAACACTGAAAATTAACAACAATGGCATACAGTAGTAGAAAGCAGACGAAACATTTAAATATCTTCAGTCTACAGCTCGACACAAGACTCACTTGGACTTCGCACATAACATTAAAATTAAGACAGGCCTATCAAACCCTTAGGGCAGCTCTATCCATTGATTAACAGACGGACGCCACTTAAACCGCAATGCTCCAGACTACTCTATACCTCTATACTCAGAGCTATACTGACTTTCGCCAGTTCCGTATGATAGGAGCTTCGAAGACTGCAATGTACAGATTACAAACCTTACGCATCGCCTTAGGAGCACCGTGGTTCATACGTAACTAGCAAATCCACAGGGAACTCAACATGCCAACAATTAAAGACTTCATAGACAAAACAGCAAACAGATTTTTATTAGAAAACCTACTAAATGCCGAAGCTGGAACAGATTACAATCTCGGACAGAAGACAGCCCGACAACAACTGAAACCGAAACTAGCACAAGATAACCAGAATCAGACAATAAATTCTTGACTTATCTTATAAATAATATTTATTAACAATGTACCATTTTTGTTTTGATTAATGAATTTAAGTTTGTAAGGCAGAAATAAGCTGCCGGGCAAAAAAAAAAGTATTTTTCTTTGTTTCTACTTCAAATTTGGAATTCTATCAATGATTCTAATGTATATTGATATTACGTAGGTGGTAAAAAAGCAGAACTCCTCCAAAAAAAAACCTTCAGAACTCCCAAATAATCAATTTTTCCGGGAAAATGTTTCAAATAAAAGTTAATTATATTTACGTGTGTAGATAGCATACGAAGTTTGAAGAAAATCGCCGGAGCTGTTTTCGAGAAAATGCGGAAAACTGAAAAAAAAAAATACAAAATCAAAAATCAATTAGCAAAAAAGTAAAATCGCACTTCCACTTGATGGATATTCCCGAAATCTTCATGTTAGTTGCAGTGGCGCTACCTACTTAAATGAAATATATCTGTTTGAGCTTCATCCGATTTTTTGTTTTTGAGATATTTAAAAAAAAAAAAAAAACGCACACACACAAACCATTCGTTAAATAATAGTACTCAATTTTCTTCCTACTCAGAGGACGAAAAAGGATTTTACTTCCCACAAAACATGCCGGTGAAACTCAATTTCAAAACGTTGGGCATATCGTAATACTTCCTCTTAGTAGAAGTTTCAGTAGATAGATAGATATTATTTTATTGTTTAAGAAAATTCTTGTACAATCTGAGTGTGGATTAATACATTAGATAATAATTACAAATAATAACAAAACATGGACAAGACATAAAATTAAATTTAAACCAAAAATATATAAAATTAAATAATTCCCTATCAATGGTACAAATTGAATATATATAAAACTTATTAAATTTAAGCTCAATGAATTCAATTTTTTATAACCAGAAACAAAATTAAATTTAAACCAGAATAATATAAAATTAAATAATTACTTGTCAATAGTACTAATTAAATATAAATAAAATTTAAGCTCATTGAATTCAATTTTTTATAACTAGGTATAAGACTAAATATAAACCAAAATAATGTAAAATTAAATAGTAACTTGTCATGAGAATAGAAATTAAATATCAATAAAACCTATTAAATATAAATACAATGAATTCAGTTTTTCATAGCTATCTATTGTTAACAAATTATTAAGTTGTGTCTGTATATTTGTGTTTGTTAAATATTTATTTATAAACTTATTGCGGTTTGTAAAATTAGCCTGACATTGTATTAACAGATGGTGCAACGGTTTTGAAACAATTTTAAAACAAATCGGACAATTTTCTTCAGAAACTATGGAAATTGTAGAACCTTTAATAAACAGCTTTACCAAATTGTCACCACATAATCTTAACTGACTTACTGCTCTTAATTTATTAAGATTAATATTATATTTCAAATATGGCTGTGGCTCGAAATAATTAAAATCAGTTATGAGTCTATAAGAAGAGGCAAACTTTGAGTTAAGTACTCTATTAATGTCCTTACTGAGAAGGTGATTTTGCATTTTAAGGATAATAGAGTTTTTGTTATTCAAAACATATTCACGGTCCATTAAATGAAAGAAATATGGATCGCTTACAGCTTCTGTCCATAATCTAATCACTGTCACCCAATTGTAATCAATATTATGTTTGTCATTATTATCAGAAGAACATAAAACATCAAGACATTGTTTCACAAACCTATCATTTGGAAGGGAAAGTAGTTTTATCCAATATTTTATAACTTTTTTAAATACCTGTAAACTGAGAGGAGCTCTACCTGTTTCAAGTCTTACCATATAATGAGGCGTATGCTGTGGCCAAAAAAAAAGTGTCTTCAAGAACTTACTTTGAACAGCTTCCAATGGTTCCAAATATCTCAGAGACCACACCTCAGAGCAGTATAAGGTTGCCGAAGACACCATGGAATCAAAAAGAGTCATTTTTGTTTCCCAACTATCACTTTTACTTTTTATTAAAATATCTTTAATTTTACACTTGCAATTATTGATTTTTGTGGAAGTTTCAGTAGAGAAAGTAAAAAGTAAAAAAGTAAGAGAAAAAGAGTAATTATTTCTATGTTACGATCATTAAAATAAAGACTTGATAGCGATGCTTCAATAAGTGCTTTTTATTTGGAATTACTATATCTAAGATCTTCACCTCGGCTGAATAGAAAAACATAACTCAAAGAGTTCAAAGAGATTACAACTGATAAGAGAGTACAGTTCATGATTAATTCACAATAATATAGAGTTAAGAATAGGATTATTGTATTGTCAAGAAGTGTAGTAGAGTTAATGTTGTTGGGAAAGTAAGGAAAAGCAATGATTAACAAGGTGGCTCTGAAAAGTAGAGTGGAAGAAAACTTTTCTTGAGCCTGGAAGATAGGCCTGCCTCGGAAGTTTAAATCGATGGAAGCTTGTCGTAAGTCGGAAAAGCACCAGAACAATATTCCTTCTATTAAAGACTAAATGAGATGATATCTAGATATAAGACTGCATGTGAAGTATCTATTGAACATAAAGAGGTTTCAACTGTGGAATTGCCTCCCTGGATTGCGGTAGGCCAAGAGCTGTCTGGGAAATTATAACCAATGGAAGATCGGAGGCCTATATCAGCCTTAGTAAGAACAAACTCCGCGTTCTTACGGGTTTTTCTCACGGGGGCCATTGTCGACTCAAAGGATACCTGACAAAGCTAGATTTGGAGAGTGATAGCACATACCGATTCTGTAGGAAGATGGAGGAAACTCCATCACATCTCCTAACGGACTGCAAGGCTGCCACCTAGAGAAGATTTAAGAACCGAGATAGTTAGCAAGAAGAGGGAGGGAATAGAGTATACCCTCCCTAAAGTCAGTCAGATTATTAGGATTCCTCAGGGATCTTAACCTGATGGAGGTGTTGTAGACGGTATCCGCCTGGGTCATCTATCTGGTTGCTATGGGCAGCCCGCAGCACCCAGGGGGCATAGCACAATAGATCATAAGGTCACAGTGGATTAACCCCCCCCCCCAAATCTATTGAACATCATGAACAGAATCTAATCATTTGTTAGAAAGGAAGTTTTTTTGGACAAGCTGAAAGCATGTAATGTTCAAAACTTAGAATCGATTTAAACATATATCGGAAGTGTTAAACCAAAAAAAGTCTACAGAAGAACTAAATGAATTTCAGAAACAAATAAGTAACCTTATAATTATAACCTAAAAGGTATGGATCAAACCAGGTCATTCATTGATAACAAAAGTATCTCAATCATTAAATATGCCCAAACATTAATAAAGTTTTAATGAATATCGTAAATAATTAAAACTTTGAAATATTCCAATTATAACTTTCAATATTAAAAAAGTAAAAAGTGGGGATATATCTACAATATCTCAGATTACTTCAACTCCAATTAGTCTCTTAAAAGTTCTGAAAGTACCTACTTTAAAAATTGAGCTATTTTATATTAGGAGAGATAAAAAAAAACACTTTATCCAGATAATTAAGTTAAGTGTTAACCTTTTTTCCATTCTTTCTTTGTAAACTAACAACATACGTATAACTAAAATTTTTGAAAGTAATATTTATGTACAAGGCTCACGCAAATCGGTTTGCATAACTTTCAAATGAAGTTAATTTACAAATTTATACATTAAATATAAAAGGTCTGATGCTTAATGCATTTATAATGTAATAGTAAAATATCATTTACTTTATTTAAGTTTTTACATTTGTAAATATATCCTGAAAAAATGGGACATTTCAGACAAAAAAAATTATATAAACATTCAACTTCTGATAAATTACGTAAAGCGCAAAATGGCCATACAATTATATAATTCTAATTCGTTTGCTAATAAATGTCATTGAACAATGTATGCGATTTTGTGGACTTGATCTAACAAAATAAATAAAATAAATATCTCATAATAAAAAATAAAATAAAGATGAATTAAAAGAAATTAACAATAATAGTAATCTTTTAATGGAGCCATGTTTTTGGGAGCAGGTGTAATACAGAAGAATGACCATTAAAGTAAGAGTTCTATTTCTGTTAACTGATTAAGAACTAGATGGATGAAGCAGAAGGACAAATGTACTCAGTATAATATTCCATTAACCTAATTACTCTCTGTAATACACATTACATACTAGCTGCTAATATCGAGTATTTTGACAATAAAACATTCTAAATTTCTTCTAATTTATTGTATGTTTTTTCTGATGAATACATTTAATTTATTTATGCAAGTTAAAGTGGCTGATATTTATTCTACACTCAATTAAAGTAGCAGATTTCTTTATAAAAAAATATTTATTTATAACTGATTCTTGCTGAGATAAATGTTCAGTAGGTTTTTAACATATAAATATAGGAGCTGAATAGTTTTGTCCATCCTAAGGTTTGTCCCTTTAGGCGCTACAAGGATGCTGTGTAGACCCACTTCTATTTAAAATATTTATGGATCGTATGATACTATGGAATCGAAAATTGGCAGATTGGGGGGAGTTCCTATGAAGGCAGATACTCTATTTCCCTTTACATGTTGTTGATGAGTACGATCTTCACGTGCTGGAGAAACTAGTCCCGTAGGCACACCTCCAGCATGCCTCCCCCTAATGAATGACAAAGAGACAGCTACTATCACCATTGCGAGACCGCGACCACCACGAAACCATTCCTCAACTGGTGAGCGGGGAGACAGTACTCCGCCGGGCTGGCTCACGATCTCGTGGTACCAGTTTGTAGAGGGGAACAAGTCCCCTACTTAAAGGCCTAGAATGGTCGCAGGCCCTGGACCGCATAAGCAGACCTACGGCTTTTTCTCTGCCTCCTGGCGCTCGTTTTATTTCCCCTCACAGTTCGTGATCACAAAGTTATAATTGTTCGGGATCAAAAGGATGCCGCCGCCTAAATGATGAACTTATTATAAAAGGATTACTCCGCCAAGGGATTACAGATTAATTTCGATAAGATGGAGTATTTGGCTCGGGGAGCGAATGGGATCATTGTCTTTACAAAGGAGGAAAAATAAATAAATATTAGGCACTGCTCCACAAAAAACATTACCGTGATAAGGATATCGAGTTCCATCGAGGATGATGGAAGGGCCATTCCTATGCTTATTTCGGTGAAGTCCACAAATATGAATCGAAACAAGCAAATTACAAGGCAATAATTGAAAATATCCTGCTATATGGCTGAGAAATCTGGATACTAACAAAAAACATGCGCTAGTTTACGTTAGTCCAAAAGGGATTATTGTAGAGAAGATCTGCGCGGTGTTCCAGAGTGGAGATAAGAAGTATAGCAGGAGTGAAACAAAATATAATAGAAAGAATCCAAGAAACGATTCCCACTTGATATGGGCAGGTAAGAAGAAGGGAGGAAGATAGATGTCCCAAAAGCTGCCTAGGATGGCAACCCCCTTTCCGGAATAAAAGAAGTCGTACATGTAGAGGTTGGCTGCAGAAGGTGCAGGAACTCATGGCAACTTGGAACCTAGAAAAGAACGACTGCTACGACCAAGAGAGTTGGCGAAGTCTGTTCCGATGCAAGCACCTGATGGAAAAACCTGATAAAAGTAAAACAAGTAAATATAGGTGGGGCATATAAAATCTGCTGGTCTTTAGAACATGAGGTGTTTACCTAAAAATGAATATACTTAGTCAACAGTGTGAAACACGTCTATTGATTTCAAAAGAACTAAACAGTCAGTTTAATCTAATCAGAGACGAGATGAGCTCAGTGGTAGCGCATTGGGCTATAATGCGGAGGGGCAATGCTGCCCCTAGATTGTCTCGGCTTAGGAGCTTCTACAGCTCACTGCGCGGTGAAAAGCAGCGTTGCCTGTAATGAGAGCATACTCTTTACAGACAACACTACCTGGCGGATGGTAGTGCAGTGAGAATATTCCAAACTTAGGAGTAGCTATAATGGACCCAGAAGGGGGCGTTAAATAGCGTGAGTGCCACATAGAAACACCAGGCAGGCAACAGATACTCATTTAATAAAAAGAGACGGTAAAAAAAAACAAAAAAAAACGGACGAAGTCAGAAATTGGGACTAATTGTCAAAAGCAATTAACCTTGTACAAATATATCCAAGGAAAATTTGCTTTTAAAATGATATTTACTGGCCTCTCCCACCATCATGAAAAAAAATGTACAAAAATCAACAAGTACTAGATTCATCAAGGTGGGCGTGCTATGATTAAAATCTGTTTCCCGCAAATACCACCCACGTTTAGAAAGTTGTTACCAAGGCAACCACCTCCATGATATTTCCAGACGTAATCAATCACAATGGTGTGATCTTCCATAATATAGAATAATATATTCATTTTAAATTCTCTTAATGTAAAATATAGTCTGGGTTTATTTTTAGATATTGTATTGGCAATTTTGGAAAAAAAATTTACATAAAATGCGAGATATTTTTTTGTTTTTTACAAGGTGATATCCGCCAATAAGATTCAAGTACCTACTATACACACACATCTATATAAATTCTGAATTTTTCAAATATTATGTTTATTTAAATGATCAATTGATAAAATGAAAATAAATTATATTTCCTTCCTTCTGTAAGAAGGAATATTACGATCATGCCAAATTATTGAAATTGAGTATCTCTTGAGTTTAATAATAAAAAAAATCTGATCGAGAAACACTTACACGACCTTTCTCTCGCTACAATTAAACTACAATTAAAACACAGGCAAATTGTCTTTAAACTTGCTCATTTTTACTCAGTTATCTTACTAATAATATAAGTACGGTGTGGTGGAGCATTTATTGAAATGCCATAGAAGGCATATAGAAATTGGCATGTTTACACTACAATCCACAAGCAGCGCCAAAATATTGCACAAACTCAAAGTGAAAATTTCAAATGTAACGTCACAGATTGTTCACAGCACCCAAGGATCAATTATCCTGAAAAAAATGTTTCCAATAAAACCGATACATTTATAATCTGTGCATTTAACATTCAAACTTGTAACGGGTATTTTTCTTACTAAATTTATATGTATTTTATAGAAACAATAATTTAATAGAAAAATAGTTGTAAGAATAATCTTTATCAAAGTAAAAAAAAATATATATATATATATATACTCAAGACCTACGACGGATCGGAGTTGACTATCACCAGAAGCAACTTGAGGCGATATCTAACAGGTTGGCCAACCTACCTTCATTAAAACCAAATTATTTTGACAATTATTATTTTTGATGGCCCAGAAAGGCCTCTATTCTTTTTCTATTGGTATTTTCCGTAGAAAACATACATAAATCTCACTTAGAAATAAACAATAGAAAGTATTAGTCACCAACTTTCCCAAAATATCCGTACAACCAAAATATCATTGTGACAATTAAATTATTTAATTCTTATTTAAATAGATTTATTTCCAGTTTGTCATAACAGCTGATTTCTTAGCGAATATTTTGTTTTTAATTTGAAACTAATTAGATAAATAGCAATTTCAGTTCGTTTATTACATTCTGTCAGTAAACAATTTTCAATTGCAAGAGGAATAAATGTAAATTTAAAAGAGGTTTTAGGTAGGTTTCTATAGATAAAATACTCTAAATTTCAATAAGAAAAACACCAATTTATTGTTTTACACAATAAATTATAAACACAACACTTAATAATAATTATTTCACAGTTTAAACCACAAAAGTTCCCTTTGCTCACTTTTGATACACTTCCCACAAACGTACACTTCGTTTGTAACTAGACAAACTCTCCTGACTAACTGTTGTCCCACTATTTATACCAGTGGAGAATGGTCTAGAACTTTGTCGATTCTTCTAGCGCGCCGCCAGCGCTTCCTAGCGGCCACTAGGACAACTTGAGGTACCTGCTTTCTCTCCTAGATGGCACCAGTGGCTGCGTTACAATATTTACGGTACCTAAAGGCCTTAGATTATAATTGTGTTTAAATACGTTTCTTCCAAATTCGTCGGATAGTTTATGTCATTTTTACTTTTTGTCAGTAATGCATAATATTTGCGAAATAAGTTATAGTTCGCCTATTCGCGAATACTTTTAGAATAATTATATTTTACTGCAATTGTACAAGTAGACGAGGAATAGGAATGGATTAATGCATTTTCTAATAAACAGCAAAACTGAAATAAATAGCTGAATTTAAATTGAATATTAAAATGAAAATGGAAGAAGCGAATTTTATAGATTGGTAGGAAAATTATGAATTTACTTAACAGTTGTTTTTTTTTTGGTGAATTTATTTATCTATTTCTGGCTTTATTACTGATATTATTCTTTATGTTTAAATATTATTTTGCTTCCTGTTAACGTTTAGTGCCTATAGTAGAGGAAATTGTGTAGTTTCTATATTCAATTAGCCAATTACGTTCAGAAAGCTTTATTATTTATTTATTTATTTTGTTTTATGAAATAAGAGGAAGTTTATTTTGTTTATTGCTTTTAGTTTTTTCATAATTAATCTGAAGAACATTAAATTTATTTATTTAGGCATTTCATTATTATTATAATAAATATTACTTGTGTTTGTTTTCAACTTAAAGATTGGTTTTCTTCTCACCTACCTTTTTTAATTTGTTTTATGTATATATACAGGATGTCCCAAGGTATATGGATAACGGACTTTTTCTCGGAAACTAAAATAGCTAGAAAAAAACTAAAAAATACGTGTCCCCGTAGTTTTTTGTTAGAAAACCAAATATAATTTGCAAATTTGTTTTGATGCTTCCAGAAGCAGATACAGGCACCAACTTCATTTTTTCAAAAGGGGAGGAATGGTTTTTATTTTAGAAATAAATTCCTCTATTTTTTGTAAGAAAAATTTACTTGAACGGTATTTTTTCTTTGAGCGATATTTTACAAGTTACGAATGAAAACATGATTCTTATAAGAAATTTCAAAATGATATTATAACGGTTTTCTGATTGAATAAGAAGAAAAGTACTATTTTATTATAAATTTTACTCCTCATTAATTACAGATCTTCCTCGAACTGGCCCCCACCATTACAGATGCATACACATGCTTTTTCCTGTCAATTGTACCTTACAACCAAAGAAACACATCTCTAATTGTGGAGGCCAGTTCGAGCAAGATTAATGAGGAGTAAAATTATAGTGTAAAAAAATAATAGTTTGAAGAAATATCAATTACAACTGCAGTAATCGCACCAAGAGCAAGCTGTCGTGTCACTGTTTGACATGAAAATTGTTTTTTTTTTTTTAATTGGAACAGATTGCAATCTGGGACATAGCATAGCCTGACGACGACTGAAACGTAGACTAGCGCAAGATATCCTCCGCATCAGACAACAATCCATAACTAATTATACAGCTGTTAACAGTTATTATTTTATTTATGTATATATTTTTTTTGTAAGGCAGAAATAGGCTGCCGGTCCAAGAAAAGTTTGTCTTCTTCTTCTTCTTGTTTCTATAAGGACTTACTAAGTAGCAACATGTACTGGACTTCATTATCTTCACGGTGTATATTTTTCAACGAGTAATTATATTTTAAAATTATAATGTATTTAAAATTATAATGTAAAAAAATAATGTAATTAGTAAGGAGGCCGGCAGTGCACTCAGAAGGCTTCGGACGCCAAAGTCCATAGATGTTGACGCGCCTTAAATTAACAAAAAGTTACTATTATTTGTCTGCGGAGAGGGACCAATCCTTACGCTATCCAAAGCCCCACTGGGCCCAAATAGCTACCCCAAGAAAAACAACGACAAATCAAGTCTAGAACAAATATCCAGACCCAGGTCTAACCCGCCTAAGATTCACCGCAGTCCGAACAAATCGGACCATAACTTTAAAGAGAAATAGCTTGTTCCGACCAAAGGTCCCAAGCAAACGGTCATAAGATGAGTGGGTGTTTCGTCTTATGTTTCACAAACTCTTCAAAAGGGATCGCGCATGAACCCCATACGTAGAAGTGTCTCCTTAAACCACAATGTCCACAATGATCCAACCAGATGCCTAAGAGAGTTCCGTGCAAGACACAGCAACGTCTCACTAATAGCTCTGAACAGGACCCCCCCCAATGAGCAACTAAGACTGCCGACTAAACTGTGCTGTGGAGCTATACATGACTGGAAGCCTAACAGACATATGCCTGGATACACACCAACAGCAGGCTCGGGACCAATAAAAGGGAGAGAGGCGCCTAATTTGGCAAACCTATCCACCTTCTCATTCCCAAAAATTCCCATATGACCTGGTATTCAGAATAGAAGAACAACCTTCAAAGAAGTGGAAGACACCAACCTGGAAGTGAAGACACACACACACACATAAGAGACAATAAGAAAAAGTAAACATTAAAGTTCAAGCATGAAAATCCGTTCAGAAGTCACAAAAAAAATTGGATTCGAATGATTCGGTCAAAAACCGTCAACCGGATGCATGGCTTAATGGAAGTTTTTTGTCCAGTTTTTCGCGATTTTCTGGCAAACGGTTAAAGGCTCCAACGATTTCATTTAAATATTGTAAACTAAGTACAAAGATAACATAGATAACATCTTTTCCAGGAAAATTGGTTATCCCACGAGCCTTGTAGAAACTGCGTAACTTTAAACTACCATAACAAATTTGTTGGGATTGCTAGAGGATGCAGCAGGTTCTTTGTTTTCAAGAAATTTGTGGGAAAAAAGTAAACCACGCAATTAGGCGGCACTTCTAAATAAAGGATTTTGATTGGAACACTCTTGTTGGATTTGCTAATAATAACTAAATAGAACATCAAATTTGAGAGCCTCTACAAGCTCACGATCCGGAGGCCAGCAGCATTCTGAGTAGGATCCGGGCGCCAATGACCATAGATGTTGACGCGCCTTAAATTTAAAAAAAAAAAATCGAGAATCATGCTTCTTTGGGACATCTTATTCGGACACATATAGTACACATTGACATCTAGCGGCCACAGCTTTTATGACTTTCCCAAACATCAACTTTATAATTCGTCCACCTTGATCAAGCCCTCGAACTGGAGGAGACAGCTTTATATATTCATTCTAATTTATGCCAGTGTCACTCACTTAGACATTTTGTTAGTTTCGTACACGTTCTATCCTCATGATCTTTTGCAATCTTCTTGTTATATTTTTCTACTCCTGATAGCTTCAGCACTGCCCTTGGCCATTAACTTCTTCAGATAGTTCTCATTCTTCTTAACTAAATTATTCACTTTCTTCTTCTTCATAAAATATTTGTCGCGCTTTAATTTCACACTATTAAAAGACTGTTTACATGATAAATTTAGTTTTGCGTTTTTTTAACTTCTGCTTTGCATTAAAACTCTGAACTGACAGGAATTATTAGGATCAAAATAATTCAAAATGTCATTAACTGTCCAAACATTAGGATATAAATCTTTTCAATCTTGGACAATCATATTGGTCATGATTCATAAAAGCAGAAAAAGTTCACGGATCCAATATGCATGAGAAAGTATAAAACTTTGAATAATTTCTGGGATTTTATCTGTCATAAGGATGTTGTTTCGGCCCGGTTTTGGATTCCCATACATCGTCACAGTAAGGCTATCAAGTTCGTGTAGAGAGTTGATTTCAATTTTACATTTCTGTAACGCACTACACTTGTTGATTGTATAATGGAGGTTATTCGGTTGAACCTTATGAACCTTATAATTACCCCACGCAATCAACAAGGATGTGCATGACAGAAATAAAAAGGTGAAGTCAAGTCTCTACACAAACTTCATAGCCTTACTCTGAAGATGGATGAGAATCCGAAAGCGGTCAGGAACAGCATTAATATGCATAATATGACAGATAAACTACCAAATATTATCCAACACTGCGGACCCAACCATATATTCAACTTTGAATAATCCCCTCAAGAATTTTTTTATTTTAATTTAAGGCGCGTCAGTCAACATTTATGGTCATTGGCGCCCGGAGCTTTCTCAGTGCACTGCCGGCCTCTCGACAGTGTTCTCTTTGTGACAGACAACACTGTCTATCACGTACAGTGAGCTGTAGAGGCTCCTAGGAAGAAAAAATCTAAAGCGGCCTCTACACGATCAATAATATTGACAATACTTTAGAGTATCGACAATAATATTGATCGTGTAAGGTGAAAATATTGTATTGATGGTCGGTATTGATAAGAGTATTGATGAAATTCAGATTTTCTATCAATACTGAGAATTGGAGGGGATATCGACAATATTATTGGTGTAGGGGCGGCACCAATATTTCCACCATTACTCAGTTCAAAAGTTTTATCGAACGATGCAACTAACCTGTACAAAACAAAAGCGATACTATTCTTATAGGTTATATGATCTATACAAGTACGATTTGTATGCTTGTACACAAGTTTCTATTACAGCGTTGCTGATACTTGTTGGGGACATAATGACTAAAAACTTCAAATCTGAGAAGTTTCTGCCTGTGGCCAAGTATCTAAGGGTTAAGGCTAATCTTTCCTTAACACTTATGCTTTCTCTCATATTACTTTCTTGTCTCTTCAGAAATGGTTCAACCATCCTTAACAATTTGTTAAAGGTAGGTTCATCCATTCTGAAGTAGTTAATGAAATCACTAACATCGCTGAGGCTAATTTCCTTTAGAAGCACTAAATGTGAATATTCGTCTCTCTTCTTTAACCATTCTTTCATCCATAGTTTGCGGCGTTTCACTTGTCGAGTAGTGCCAAGCGCCAAAATAATAGCTACGCAAGCTTTTGAACGATTATTCATTTTTAAAGGTTAAAAAAACCAACTAAACTGAGGAGAATAAACACGTAAATGCACTCTCCTAGTGGCAAAAATAGTAAGTAATGAGCACAAGTATTGACAATAATATTGATCGTGTAAGGTAATGAAATATTGATAGTGGTTAGCATGAGTATTGATGGAAATATTGTCAACACTGATATTGACAATATTATTGATCGTATAGAGGCCGCTTTAGGGCAGCACAGCTGGAACCCTAACCACTAAGCTAATACTACCCTTCCACTAAAATATTACCATTTAAAACATTTTGGATCTATATTTATATTTATTTTTATCTTAAGCCATATAATAAAGAAAACCACAACTTAAAAAATTTTGCTTCATATTTCTTGAATTGGCTGCCAAAGAAGACCTAATTGATTTTCATATGAGCGGTTAAATGTGTCTTGGAATTGTGGTTGGTTCCGCAGAGCTGAAATACATCAGAGACATTTTCCGTGATAGCCTGCTTCTTTTTGTGGTTGCGTGTGTAAACTGAATTAGCTCTGTGCAAATCTGTGTTATCACACTGTTTGACAAAACGCATCCTGAATAGATGGGCGAACGCCCGAAACCGGTCGATGACCACAAAAAGAAACAGGCTATCACGGAAAATGTCTCTGATGTCTTGGAATTACAAGAACTAGGGAAAGAAAAAAAAGAAAGTATGGCTATATTCAGAAGCATTCTAAAGTTTAAAGAAATCGAACAAAACTTATAATAAATTTAGATTCCACATGGTTGGATCTGCAATATTAGAAAATATCAGTCATTTTTTTCGTGATAGGCTACTTCATTTTTGTAGTCATCTATTTTTTCGGACGACTATCGTCAGGGTTAACATGCGGAATTAGAAAAAAGAAAAAGAAATTTTCATTCGTGAATTATTTTACAGTATACGAGAGAAAACCAATATTTAGGGCAACAGAGGTCAATGGGACAACCTAGGATCGCCTGTTATAAATATAAAGTCATTTTAATTTAATAATTAAAAGCATTTTAAGAGATGAGAAATTATAATGTTATGGAAATTACATAGAAAAAATTGTTTAATTAAAATGAAAGATTTAATAATATTGTTTTAATAATTTAGAAATTGTTTTAAGAGGTTCGTCGTATTTTCCAGTGTTTTTAAAATAAATATAGTCCATTACAAAAGTGCCAAAGTGTAATATTGCAAACTTCTAAAACTATTAGGTTAAACTGTCTGGAAAAATGTTATAAATAAACTTAGAAAAACGCATTATATTGTTCGAAAAATGGCGAGAAAATACAACTAAATAACATTTTAAAAATTAAAGACTCTTAAATATAAATAAATTTTAAAGGAAAATAAAAGAAAAGAGGTAAAATATTTTACTTGAGGGCAATTGGTGGAGAATAATGAATAATTAATATGACTAAAAAGGAAAATACACTGTAATAAAATTTTATTAAAACTTATCTCAATTTCCATTAGGATAAATATAATGTTAAGACTTATTTAAAGGTTTATTTTCAAGGAAGGGAATAGCTAAGTGGTTAGCGTACTGGACTCTCACGCGGAGGTCCTGGGTTCGAGTCCAGCTGTGCTACCCTTAGATTTTTTTTTCT
Source organism: Triatoma infestans (assembly GCA_011037195.1). Classification (NCBI taxonomy): domain Eukaryota; kingdom Metazoa; phylum Arthropoda; class Insecta; order Hemiptera; family Reduviidae; genus Triatoma; species Triatoma infestans. Next base: position 36,009 of record JAAEAF010009527.1, read on the forward strand.
TCCTAGGAGCTTCTACAGCTCACTGTCCTGTGATCGACAGTGTTGTCTGTAACGAAAGAGAGAGAGAATCCGGAGGCCGGCAGTGCACTACTGTGAAGGCTCCGGGCGCCAATGACCATAGATGTTGACGCGCCTTAGTTAAAAAAAAAGTTTATTTGCTATTTTTTTATGTGCACAGAATTGCGAACACTTTAACATTTTTACTTAGTAACTTTTCGTATTCAATTATATTTAAATGCTTCTAATAACAAGAAATATATCTACCGTATTTTATCTGGATACCAAACACACAAGCTAGAAACCGACGTTTTGCCCATATAACAATGAGCCTCTTCAGATTCGTTACACCTTGAAAGCTAATAGAGCAATGAATTTTGATAGAGAAGGGGCGTAGCTTTCCTTTCTTCCACGACCTTGAAGAGGCTCATTGCAATATGGGCAAAAATGTCGATGTGTAGCAAACCACTGACGCGGTTTAAACCAAGAAACTCAAGTGTTTTTTTTTTATATTTTAAGACATTAATAGTTCTACTTAGTAACTTTTCGTATTCATTTATATTTAAATGCTTCTAATAAATATCAAGAGAAATATAACTATCGTATTTTATCTGGATACCAATCACCAATAAGTAATAAACACACAAGCTTCATACACTTCACATTATTTCAAGACGATCTTTTAGGTATTCGCGGTCATTTTCACGAAAAACACTTCGAGTTTCCAGGTTGAGACCGCATCAGTGGTTAGCTAGAAACTGACGTTTTGCCCATATTGCAATGAGCCGCTTCAGAGTCGTCACACCTTGAATGCTAATAGAGCAATGAATTTTGATAGAGAAGGGGCGTGGCTTTCCTTTCTTCCACGACCTTGAAGAGGCTCATTGCAATATGGGCAAAAAGGTCGGTGTGCAGCAAACCACTGACGCGGTTTCAACCAAGAAACTCAAGTGTTTTTTTTATATTTTAAGACAATTCGGAAATTTTACACTGATCACAAGGAATACAGTTTATTGCTGACCTCGGTAACAAAAGAAAATTGGAACATTGTGTATTATACATTCTTAGCTCTTTATACTTTCTCTTACTCCTAGTAAAGGAAAGTACTGGGATCGTGTCAAATTTATGAAATTAAGTTTTCACCGGAAATACATGTTTTGGCATCCCTGAGATCGCGAAGAAAATGTTTTCTACGAATGTTGTGTGTGTGTGTGTGTGTGTGTTTGTGAACAAAATATCTCAAAAACGAAAAATTGCAGGAAGCTCTAAATTTACTACCACATCTAACACGAAACTTTCAAACAAAATCCATCAAATGAAGTGCGACTTTAATGAATGTTTTTTTTTTTCAATTTTTATTCGTGGTTTTCACAAAAATGACTCCAACGATTAAACTTCGCACACTATACATCTATCCCTTTTATTTGAATAAATTTCCCGGGGAAAATTGCTTTTTTAAGAGTTCTGGGCTGAGAGCAACAAGCTAGCTCTAAAGTACCACTTCAGTACAATGTATGGTTCTGCCATCTCTATAATATTAATATATGTACGAGGCATGTCCAGTAATGTAAGTGTACTGAATTTTTGTAGGTTACAAAAATTTTTATTTGAACAAAAAAAATTACCTGGTTACATTAGTACATATGTAAGCTATTTTTCGACATAGTCACCATTCCTCTCAATGCAGGTGGTGAACCGGGGTATTAATTTTTTGATGCCTTCCTCGAAGTAGTTTTGCCGCCAACCTCTTCGTCCACTTCTCCACCTCCCCCTTCACCGCCTCGTTGGTTGTAAACCTTTTTCCACCCATATGCATCTTCAGGGAGGTAAAGAGATAGTAATCTGAAGGTGCTAAGGTCAGGGGAATGCGCGTAATGCACGAGGCAAGCAGTTCCTTCGTGGCGTTGGCCGTGTGTGGTCTGGCATTGTCGTGCAGCAGGCAGACTCCCTTTGTCAGCATGCCTCTCCTTTTGTTCTGAATCGCCCTCAGCAATTTTTTTTAGGGTCTCACAGTATCTTGCAGAGTTGATGGTCTCCCCTTGAGGCATATATTCAATTAAAATTATGCCTTGACAGTCCCAAAACACGGATGCCATGATTTTCTTGGCTGAAATTGTGGTTTTGAACTTTTTGGCGGAGGGTGAAGAGGTGTGACGCCATTGTTGAGACTGCCTTTTGGTTTCAGGTGTGTAGTGTGCAACCCAAGTTTCATCTCCAGTAATGATGGAGCGGAGAAATTCATCTCCATGGAGTTTGTAGCGTCTCAAAAACTCTTGCCCGGCCTCCACTCGATTCAACTTGGCGGGAGATTGGATTGACATTTTTCACGAAACGTATTGTCGCGTCGACAGTTCTCAACGCACTGACCTCGATTCGGTCTCGTTGCGGAGGGGAGGAATCAGGCTACACGACAGTGTAGCCAACATGTCGAAAACAAAATCCCTCCGGCCGTGAGAGCCTCAGTACACTTACTTACTGGTCAGGCCTCGTATATATATAGAATGTATCAACTAAATTTGCTCTGTGCAAGTCTATATTAATCAGATTGTTTTGACAAAAACATCCTGATGATGGGTGAACGCCCCGAAACCGGTCGATGACCATAAAAAGAAGCAGGCTATCATGGAAAATATCTCTGATACGTTAGAAACATCAATAGGATTTCTAAATTTGAAGAAAATCATCAGTTAACCGGTATTCCGATTTTGCTCAAAATAGAGTTTTCGAGATTTTTGCAATTTTTCTCGGAAAACGACTACAATGATTACCTTTAATATTTGGAATACTAACTCTGCACAGATATAACTGATCACTATTATTTGTAACATGTTTTAGGAAAAAATTGTTTCTATGGAATCTGACACGTTAAACTTCAAATGTATTTGTATCAATATTATTGACACTCTCTACAATATAATAATTCTCTCTCTACCTGTCTCTACTGGTACGCTGGCACTTGTAACCCCACCCACCTGCCAACTGTACATTTCTATGTTAAAACATGTGAGCAAAGTTCGAAATTTGAAGAATACTTGCCATTTTATAAAGAACTGGATTAAATGGAATAAGGTGGGCCACCGTTTTCCAGGCTGAGGTTTATGCAATTCTTTACTGTATTTTGGATGAGAGCGTGCATAAACTAATTTAAAAGATGTTTATATCTGCTCAGACTGCCAGGCTGCGTTGAAGGCGCTTAGCTCATGTGTCTTAACTTCCAGATTGGTTTTGGAATGTTCTAAAAGACTGGAAGATCTTTCTTCATTGAACGATGTGCTTCTGATCTGGGTTCCAGGTCATATGGGAATCTTTGGGAATGAGGAGGTGGATAGATTTGCCAAATTAGGCGCCTCTCTCCCTTTCATTGGTCCCGAGCCTGCTGTTGGTATGTCTTCTGGCACATGTTTGTCAGGCTTCCAGACGTGGATGACCTCACAGCACTCATCCTTATGGATGAGTGCAGTGGGTTGTCGGCAGTCTAAGATGCTCAATGGGGGTCCGGACGGAGCTTTGAGTAGCGGGATCCGACTTTCACGGACCTCTTTCAGGCATCTGGTTGGCCTCCTCACTGGGCACTGTGGCTTAAGGAGACATCTCTGTACAATGGGACTCATGCCCGTTCAGTGTGTTTACAGCGCTCTACTGGGCCATAATATATCATCCCTTCTCTACCTGCGAAGATTTCCCCCTCTACCTCTATTTTATGTTAGGACAAATACGTAAAATTTGAATTTAAAATAAATTTGTTTTTTTATATACAATTATATTAAAATGGTTTAGAGAAAGTTGTGTCCGTGTTTCACATCAGATTTTTACTGAGTGCCGTCCAATTATTTATTTATAAATAATAAACTATAAATAAATAGTACGTAATACATATTAATAATTATTGCTTTAATAATGACAGCTTTAAAAACAATTATTATTATTATTATTATTACTGCCTAATTTTTGAGACGCATGTATTATTAGAGATTTTATATTGTATGGATTTATTAAAAACTAGTCGGTATGCTGCGTACTATGGCAACTCGAAATTTACTTGAGCAGCCCCATTGTTTGTAATTTATTATTTACAATAAAATTTACCCGTTTTTCTTCTTCTTCTTTTTTCTAACACATACATACACACAAACACACACACACACACACACAAAATATATATATACAATTTTTTCTTCCCTAAATCCTTGAGTACTAGTAAAGTTTTCTTGGTTGGCCCTTTCTTCTTTCTGTGGACCACTTCCCATAATATCATCATTCGCTTTTATTCTTTCTTCTCACATCCCATAAACTTGACCAAACAAACTCAATCTTCTTTCTTCTATTCGTTCTAAAATATTATTCCTTACCTACAACATTTCCCTTTTTTCTTCATTCCTTCTCTGTTTCATCTTGGGCAGATCACTTTCAGAAGTCCATTTCAGAGTAAGGAATTTCCATCCTATGCTTCCATAGGATCCATGTTTCTGGTCTTTCTAGCAATATACTATCGAAAACCCATTAAAAATACACTTTTTTGTTTTATTCAGGATATTAGTAATCCATAAAGTCTAATTCAGCATACCAATAGTTCTCATTGCACTCTTCTATCCATTTCTGTACTTGAGAGTCCATTTCTTTCAATAACTGAACATAAATACTTGAGGGAAGCAAATTTTTTAATTATTTTACAGTTAACCACGATGTCATCATGGCCACATACTTGACTTCCAACGATCATTCTCATTCTGTATTCTAACGTCATCCCTTTAACTTCCGGGTCCTGTGCAATCTGCAGTTCTACTCTCTAGCTCAAACGGACATTCATATCTCCTAACGCTAAGATCTCTTATCCTTGTGGAACTTCTCTACTCTTCCCTCAGCAATACCCAAACCTCACATGGTTTCGTTCTTATTGGTATCGTTAGTAAAAACGTAAACTCTATAGCCATGTTTTTTCTAGCATATACAGGTAGATCCATCATAATTATACTTTCGCTCATCCAGTTCCATACTGAATTATTTCTCTTAAGAGTTTGTTTTGTTATCAAAATGAAACCCCTCTTCTTTTTGTGCATGACGCTCCATATAGCATGACATGGGAGAGGTGAAGTTGTTCGCGTCCGAAATTGTTTTCACGTGCCCCCTGGATATCCAACTAAACGAACAGTATCAGTTGCCAGCGCACCCTAAACATTTTATGCTGAGCCATGCAACGCAGAATGGCTGAATAGCTGAAGTCATGGGAAAAAAAAAATATATACATGACATCATCAAACATCTCCCTTCCTTTTCCTTTGTCTTGGTTTCCCGACAATCAATACAATATTTTTTAATCTCTTCAATTAATGGATACCACCATTTGTACAAACAACCAAAATAGCAAGTTCTTTTCCGTAGCGAATGTCTCAATTTATTCCGGTCAGATTTTTCTTTGTTCGATATTTCAGAATTGGGTTTATTTTTTCGTTTGCCTGCGGAGTTTATCCGACGAAACAATCCCTAACCTGGAGGATTAGGAATTTTGATTTTGGGGTTATCTTCCTCTAAACGAGTTACTATCACCTCGAGTTTGAATACTGGGCTCTTCACATCAGTGCCTTCTACTAAAAGAGCAAAGCAGGAATCTTTAGGTACAAAAACTCCAACATCCACACTCCATATTATCTAAAGTAGTAAATCTTTCTATGGTTTTATCCGTCTTAGCTGAACATGCTTCATTTTGATGATTCTGACCAGTTTCAGATTCTCAGCCATCGTCAGAAAATGCTATCAACTATGTAGAGGAGAGCCGACTTCAACTTTAAGTTTCTTTTATTCTTTTTTTTTTTTGTAAATATTTTACCAAGAAAGAAGTTATCAATTGGGGGGGGGGATAATGAAATGATTCGGAATCTCCTGAAGATTACAAAAGTATCATCATAACAAGTATGGACAAAGTAGCCAAGAGTGGGTCTCAAACTTATATGAAAGGGTAGCTGGTAATGTGTCATGACACAGGTGCAAAGTAGTCAGCAATTCCATGACAATCTACTTGCGCCAATTGTTATGCATAAATCCTCAAACAAATGTGGCCAACACAAAAAAAAAAAATGAATAAATAAATAAATAAATAAAATAAAATAAAGTGATTTTTAAGAGTATAATTAGTTAAAAATGGAATAGTTAATTATTCTCACATTTTAAGATTCAATTTCCATTCAAATTTACCAATTTAAAAAAATATTTTTCAATGTGACAAAATGTTTCAGGAAATAACTGAATCGTAAAAATGTTTCAATAAGTTGAATCCTAGTTATCGTATAATATGAGAGACAAAGCAGAATTGAAATCAAATGGACTAGACATTCAATTTTCATCTAGGTATACAGGATAGTAATAAATATAAAAAAAAATTGTAGAATCATCTATTTGAATTTAAAGACACCATGGAAAATCCGAAGAATAAGGAAAGTTTTTACATTTTATTAATAATAATATTAAAAGAAATTCTTGTAAATAAATTCTATTAAATAATAATAAAAAAAAAAAAAAAACAAAAAAAAAAGAATAGATTAATAAAAATATTAATAGAAAAAAAATGAAAATAAAAAACATCGAATGACTATTATAAGAGCAAATAAAAGGATAGAAAAAATTCTGCAACAAGTTAATAATTTGCAGTCAAATAATTAATAAATTAGTTAAAAATTTGCAAGCTTCTAATTAGCAAGTCTAAGGACATTATAAGAAGAAATAAAAATAGACAAAAGGAGATATTATTTATGTATGTATATATATATATATATATTTTTTTTAAAGAAAAATGAATGAGCAATACACACACGACATTCCCTTTCTTACCGCTATGTCTCGTTATAATTGAAAGAATTTTTATAAAACTTACTTAGAATTTTTAGAACACCCCCCCCCAATCGCCAAGTTGAATACGTGACCCTTACAGGATTAAACCTAGTAGAAAACTATAATGACATTCTACATGAAAGCGTCTTAACGTCTCAATTACTAAAGTTATTTTTTTTAAATGATTTTTCCTCAAAGAAATGTTTCAAATAAAAAAAAAAAAAAATCTGGTGTGAAACACTCACACAACTATCTCTTACTCCAGTTCTCAAAATTATAATTGACAAATTTTATAGTTTGTGTAGCAAATTTAATGAAATTCGTGGAAATTTGAAAAAAAAAACTGTTCAGTAAAAGCGCACTTCCGGTTTTATCTAATTTCCTTGAAACTCGGAATTTTGTCCATCCATTTATTTCTAATTAATTCTGTTTGGATGATAGAATTGTATAATCAACTATGATAGCACTTTAATGAAAAACATAACCCCACCCCAACCCCTAAAAGTGCCATTAATGAATTTTCCTAGAGAAATGTTTTAAATCATTGTATGTTTAGTTTATATACGTAGTTTCAAGAAAATCGTCGAAGTCATTTTTAAGAAATTCGCGAAAAAGTGGAAAAATCATTTAGTAAAAAAGTGGTAAAGTAAACGCACTTCCGGTCATTCGATTTTTTTCAAACTCGGAATTTCAACAATATATTTAATTCTAATTAACATTATTTATATGAGCGAATTGTCCAATAAACTATAGCATTAGATGAAAACCCCCCTCCCCCAAAAGTGCCCTTAAATGAATTTTCCCAGAGAAATATTTGAAATAAAAGTTGTAGCTCTTTGTATGTGTACTTGATATACCAAGTTTAGAGAAAATCGTCGGAGCCATTTTTGAGAAAATCGCAAAAAAGTAAAAAAAAAAAAAACTAGTAAAGGGGTACTTCCGGTTGTGGAATTTTCACAGATAACGTACTTTCAGATCCCATGGTGATACCTAAACGGAATATCAAGTTTGAACTTTCTACGATTTTTCGTTTTTGAGCTATGCTGTTCATATACATACATAGACACACACCATTTGCTAAAAACCACTTTTTTGGATTCAGGGGGCCTCAAAACGGATATTTCCGGTGAAAACTCGATATCGAAAATTTGACACGATTACAATACTTCCTCTTACTAGGAGTATGAGGAAGTAAAAAGTGAACATAATGTTTGTTGAAGTATTTTCGCCCTAGTTTATGATGGTGTTAATGTTTTTGTGATTTTTATTGCCGCCTTACACCTTAAATCGGTGGTTGAAAGTGGCGATTTCCTTTTGACCCCCACCTTTTACTACTGCAGTAAAAACTATTAAAAAAAAAAAATGTTGAAAAATGCCGTTAATTTCACTTCAATATTTCAAAGCGTTACAGACATATTCAATCCTAAAGATTCAATTTCCGTCGTTTTTTTTTAAATTTGTTTTTCCTATTTTTCTGTTTCATAAACTAAAATTAAAAGCGGATTTTCTCATTTAATTAGAATAAATAAGAGAATTCAAACGCTAATAAAACTTAAAAGCTATTTTAAAACTATAAGGAATTTGAAAATCAGGAAAAACTTCATTAAAACAAAACAATTTTCAGTTCATCTACAAAAATCGATAAAAAAATATTTCCTATTTATTCAAAATAACTTCCTCGGTTTAAACGGCACAAGCACAGTCGCTGCCCAACATATGAAGTTGCTAATCGTATCATGTCTGCCGGAATTGCCGAGCAGGTTTGGATTAAGTCTTCTCTAAAGGGCCTCTGGAATTGTTGGTTCTTTGGCATAAATTTTTCTTTGAGATATAACCAACAAAAAGAAATCAAGAGGGCTTAAAACTGGCGATCTAGAAGGCCAGTTTACCGATCCCTGTTTTCAGATCCAGCGCTTACTGAACATCTGTCTGTTAATGTTCGGTGCGGAATAGTTAGGGACAAAACTATTGGCCCATACTTTCCGCTAAGTACCTTAAATGGGCAAGAATATGCTAATTTTATTCGCCAAGAATTACAACAGACGATTGAATGTCAGAACAAGTAGGTGGTTCTAAAAAGATGGTTGTTCCGCGCACTATGCCTTAGTGGCGAGGAGAGAAGTGAATGAGATATTCAATAACCGCTGGATCGGGAGACTGAGAGCCGCACGCTGGCCTCCCAGATCGCCAGATTTAAGTCCTCTTGATTTTTTTTTCTACGATTAGCAAAACTTCATATGTGGTGCAGAGACTGTGCTTGTGCCGTTTAAGCCGAGGAAGTCATTTTGAATAAAAAGGAAATATTTTTTTAATCGATTTTTGTAAATAAAATGGAAAATGGTTTTGTATCTTAATGATGTTTTAACTGATTTTCAACTCCCTTATAGTTTTAAAGTAGGTTTTAAGTTTTATCAGCATTTGAACTCTCTTATCTATTCGAAATTAATAAGAAAATCCGCTTTTAATTTTAGTTTACGAAACAGAAAAATAGGGGGAAAAAAACAACGAAAATTGAATCTTTATGACTGAATATTTCGGTGTGATGGATGCCAGAAATATAAAAATATATTTAATTTGAAATAATCAAAAATATCAATAAAAATGTAACATTCCCTTGCAAAAGAATTATTCAGTTAGAAGACCAGTATTGTCTTTTAGAGTTATCGAAACTTGATAGCATTGTCTACCCCTTCTTCTCACAGGGGAAGATTTGAACGAACAATTAGAAGGCATTCCTTCAAGACAGTCAGAAACAGACACCGAAGCAGAACACTTCAGGCCAGATATAAGTTAAAACATAAGAGTTTATTCCAACTAATTTCAGTAAATTCATAAGCATATTGCTTTGTTATTGAATAGCATTTAAATATCTTTAAAGAATATATTTAATTTAATCTACCAGTGTTTTCTTAATTATTCTTATTACTTCTCTCTCTTAAAACTTACAAACACAAGCCTTTTACAAAACCGCTCACGCCACAAGCTACCAACTACACTACAACACATCACTCCAAATACATTTCATCGGCAACGATTTGAAATATTGAAATGAAATTTACAGCATTTTTCTTCATTTTTTTTAATAGTTTTCAATAAAGTAGTAAAATCTGGGGGGGGTCCCAAGAAAATCTTCACTTTCAACCATCGATTTAAGGTGTAAGTTGGCAATAAAATCAAATAACATTAACACCATCATAAACTAGAGCGAAAATACTTCAACAAACGTTATGTTCACTTTTTTGATATCTTTCTTCGTTTAAGAGTTATTTCATAAGTGGGATCCCGTTTAAATAAGACACCCTGTTTGTAAAATGATAAATTTTTGTTTAATTTCATATTTTACCCATTTATCCCTAACACAAAATATAGAGGTGGTGGTGACAGTGGTGTGGTGGACGGACAAATATCAACCAACTAACCCAAGCAGGTAAGAAAGTGAAGAGCGGGCCAATAACATAGGAACAAACCCCTTTAAGCCCACGTTCACACTTTTCAAGGCACTTGAATTCAATTCAAATCTGAATTCAAGTTGCGGTTCAGACATCTTCTAGTTATTGTGTTTTCAAGTAGGATAAAATGGCGTCGATGGAAGTTATTTAAATAGAAATTTCCTTAGTAGCAACAGCGCCCGCTCTAGGGGCGGGCAACCCGGATATTTGTCCGGGGCGCCATTTTGGCTGTAAATGTGAGAAAAATATTGATGTGTTAAATACTCAATTAATAGAAAATTTCACATATCGATTTTTTTTCGTACGCTAAAAATTTACAGTGCGTAGCGTATTTATATATGTCTAAAAGCTAAAAATATTTACACTATTATTCAAAAATTAACGCAGAATTTGTAAAGGACGATTCTTGAACTTGTTTGAACATGCATAGACTTGCTCATATACAGGGTGACCAGAGTTATATGCTCCAGCCACTTTTTTTTTAAACGGCGGGAAATTTCGAAAAAATAGAAAACACGGATTTAATCATTTTTAGTCTAGTGATTTTTCAGTGATTGATCCATTTTTTTATACCCCAATATGCCGAGATACAGCATCCAACTTTTTTTTTTCAAATGGAACATTATATTTTTTTTTGCATATTTTTATAGTAATTGAGCCTCTAAAAAAATTAAAAAAAAAAAATTTAAAATCGGTTAGGTTTTTCAAAAGTTATGGTAATTTAAAATATGAAAAACAAATTTCACTTTAATGTCAAAATTACCTTATTTTTTCTTTAAAGAAGCTCTTCAAACTGGGCACCATCAACGGATAGGCAAGCCAAAGCTCTGGACTCCCACGCTCTGTTTGTAGCAGCACTTAGGTGGCAAGTCAACATCTAGGCAGGCTAGAGTTATTCGACGTTCCATATCTTCGACTGAAGCCACGGGATTAAGGTTACTGTACACTTTAATTTTTTAGATATCCCCACAAAAAATAGTCCATTGGGGTTAAGTCCGGAGGTCGAGGTGGCCATTGGATCGGACCATGAGTTCCTAACCACTTTTCGTGGAAATTTCTGTCCAGGTAACGTCGAACAACTCTCGCATTATGTGCCGGGCAACCATCTTGTTGAAAATACATATCTAACCGACGTTTTAGAGGAACATCTTCAAGCAAAACTGGCAAAAATGTCTCTTAAAAAAGTTAGATACCTTTCACCAGTTAAGTTCCCTCTGTAGAAGTATGGGCGATTAGTTGGTTTCCTCAAACTCCACACCAAACGTTTGTAGAAAAAATAACCTGATGGCGTGTGGCGAAGGTAACTTGTGGATTTTCTTCTGCCCATATTCTAAAGTTCCAACGATTAAGAAGGCCATTGTTGGTAAACTTTGATTCATCAGTCCATAAAATTGTGCATTTTTTGTGGGGATATCTAAAAAACAAAGTGTACAGTAACCTTAATCCCATGACTTCAGTCGAAGATATGGAACGTCGAATAACTCTAGCCTGCTAGATGTTGACTTTGCCACCTAAGTGCTGCTACAAACAGAGCGTGGGAGTCCAGAGCTTTGGCTTGCCTATCCGTTGATGGTGCCCAGTTTGAAGAGCTTCTTTAAAGAAAAATAAGGTAATTTTGACATTAAACTGAAATTTGTTTTTCATATTTTAAATTGCCATAACTTTTGAAAAACCTAACCGATTTTAAATTTTATTTTTTTATTTTTTTAGAGGCTCAATTACTATAAAAATATGCAAAAAAAAAATATAATGTTACATTTGAAAAAAAAAGTTGGATGCTGTATCTCGGGATATTGGGGTATAAAAAAATGGATCAATCACTGAAAATAAACTAGACTAAAAATGATTAAATACGTGTTTTCTATTTTTTCGAAATTTCCCGCCGTTTTAAAAAAAAGTGGGTGGAGCATATAACTCTGGTCACCCTATATATATATATATTTATATATATATATATACTAAAGGGGCGGCAATTAGTCTTTTTGTCCAGGGCGGCATAACCGCTAGAGTGGGCGCTCGTAGCAAGCGTCCTTACCAGGGAACTGATAAATATATATTGAAGAAGAAATGGAAAAAGTATCGCTCAGTATAGGTTAGGAATGGTAGCTCCCCTTGCATTTTTGTCACGATACTTAGCATTCTTTATATTCCACAGAAATTCGTCAGTTTCTTATACAAATATTTTGCTCATGTCTCCACTTACTATATCGTTTTTTTAGATATCAATTTCTAATACACTAAAAACAAAACAATCATCTGTGAACATACCGCGCTTAAAAACAGCTGTCAACCTGAATTCGCGCGTGTTTTTTTTTTTTTTTCTTGAATTCAAGTTTTTAAATGAGGTTCATACTTTTTCAAGTTGTTTCAAGTATCATTTCAAACATTTTTCAAGTCAGGCAAACAGTAGAAAGGGTTTCAACTTCATCTGAAACTTCAAAGCAAGCTGTTTTATTTGACTTAAACCGCAGTACACACCTTTCAAATCAAGCTATTTGAAAAGTATGAACGAAGCTTTATACTTGAAATTTAACTCCAAAAAAATTCCACAAAACTAAAATAAACTTATTTTGGGAAATAAAATGTTTCAAATAAAAGTGAAAACTTTATATCTGTGCAATTAGAAATACCAAGTTAAATGAAAATTAATTAGTAGCCATTGTCGAGGAAACTCCAAAAAAAATTAAAAAAACCTATTGTGTAAAGTCGCAGCACTTTACAGTTAACCGATTTTCTTCAAATATAATGTAAGTGGTAAAACTATGTATTATACTGAAGTTGTACTTTTAGAGAAAACCATAACACTATTTTGCCCCCATAGAAACTAAATAAAAAAAATCTGGTATGAAATACTCAAACAACTTTCTCTTACTAGGGGGCGGGTGTTGGTGTATTGGTTATGAGCATGGACTTGTAAGTGGGAGGACCCCAGTTCGAGTCCAGCGTATAACTAAATTTTATATTTGTTTAAAAAATGTTAATAGTAAAGTAGGTGCTTCCGCCCCCGTCCACGACACCTAATTTGGTAGTTGGACGTTAAGCCCGCCTGAAAAAATAGGCATTACTTTACTTTACTTTTACTTTCTCTTACTCCAGTTCTCAAAATTATATTTCTCCGGGAAAATTCATTTAAGGGCACTTTTCGGGGGAGGGGAGGGTAGGTTTTTCTCTAAAGTGCTATTTCAGTTTACTACACACAATTCTATCATCTAAAAAATAATAATTAGAATTAAATATGTTGTTGAAATTCTGAGTTTGAAGAAAATCTGATAACCGGAAGTAAGTTTTTACTAGAAAATATTTTCCATTTTCCTGCTATTTTCTTTAAAACGGCTTCAACGATTTTCTTTAAACTTAAATATGTGAAATATATATATATATATATAAAGAGCTACAGCTTTTATTTGAAACATTTCTCCGGGTAAAGTCATTTAAGGGTTTGGGGGGGGGTATGTTTTTCTGTATAGTACTATCTTAGTTAATTATACAATTCTATCATCTAAACAAAATTAATAAAAAAAAAATCTGGTGTGAAACACTCACACAGTTCTCAAAATTATAATTGACAAATTTTATAGTTTGTACACCAAAATTTAATGAAATTCGTCGAAAAGTGAAAAAAACTGTTCAGTAAAAAAGCGCACTTCCGGTTTACTAATTTTCTTGAAATTCGGAATTTTTAGCCATCTATTTATTTCTAATTAATTTTGTTTGGATGATAGAATTGTATAATCAACTATGATAGCATTTTAGAGGAAGATGTAACACCAATCCTCCCCTAAAAGTGCTCTTAAATGAATTTTCCCAGAGAAATTTTTTAAATAAAAGTTGTAGATCTTTGTATGTGTAGTTTATATAGAATCGTTTTCAAGAAAATCGTCGGAGCCACATTTGAGAAAATCGCGAAAAAGTGAAAGAAATTATTTAATAAAGTAGTAAAGTAAACGCCCTTCTGGTAATCCGATTTTTTCCAAATTCGGAATTTGAACAACAAATTTAATTCTAATTAGATAGATTCTACCGGGGGAATTGGCTATTCAGCCTACGCCACCGCGACACCCCAAGGATCTATTGTGGCACCTCCCTAGTTGGAGACCCTCCCCCTATCCTGTCCTTAACCGGACTGTGGAATTGGGGAAGGGCTCCCAGGTGGTCAATCAGAGCTCCTGCCATCAGAGCACCCTCTCGAGTCCTGCTTGCCTTAAAAGACTTAATAGGTCCGAGAGAGGGCCCTGGCTGAGGCTTGTTGGCACCAGCTTCTCTTTACCAAAGAGGCGGTACCTTAGAGACCAGCCCCTCGCACTGACATACCACCACATGCAGTGCCGTCTCCTCTTCTTCCTGATAAAACCTACACAGGCTATCCGTTGCCAGGCCATGCGATGCATGTGCTTCTTTAGTCTACAATGGTCAGTGAGAATGCCAACTGCTATCCTTATGGCCACCCGGCCTAGTTGGAGTAATTCTGCAGTTAGCTTGGGCGAGTAGCCATGGATAAACTTTTTCGCCTGCCTCTGGCCTGGAGTTTTGATCCACCATTCCCTTGATCGGTCCTGCATCCGTAGCTTAATGGATGCACTCCTGAGGCATCTTGAGACACCGCAGAACGGCTGCGGCCCGATAAGCGCTCTCATTGAACCCTCCCGGGCCAGGCGGTCCGCCGCCTCATTGCCTCTGTGACCCGAGTGCCCAGGTTCCCAAACCAGGAAGACCTTATTATGGCTACTAATTTCCTTGAGTGCACCTAGGCAGTCCCACACCAGCCTTGAGCTGACCTTCCACGAGTCAATTGCTCGCAGAGCAGCCTGGCTATCCGAATATAAATGACGACTCTGGAGTTATACACTCCCCGTCTTCTTATTTCGGCGGCGCAGATAATAATCGCGACTAGCTCCGCCTGAAAGACCGGAGCTAGCTTTCCCAGGCTCACCGAGATATTACTTCTCGGATGAGCCCCGTACACGCCGGTTCCCACTCCATCTTCCATCTTGGACCCGTCCGTGTACCACATAGATTCGCCTGTAATTGGCGTCCCAGTCTTCCATGCCCCTCTGTCTAATATCAAGACTTTGAAGGGTTTTTGGAAGTCACACCTGGGAGTCATTATGTCCGTGGGCAGGCCCAAGATCGGGTCCGCCTCCAGCTCCTCCCATAGGTCTTGGTACCTCCCAGTATGCCTGGGATAGATGGGCGCTTGTCCCTGTTGTAGTCGTGCCACAACTGCTCTTGCAACGCCTTGGACGTAAATGTGGAGTGGTGGAAGGTTTAGCAGGACCTCCAAGGCCGCAGTCATCATAGTACCCGTCGTACTCAGGCAAGCTAGCCTTTGAATACTTCCAAGCGCTCCCGACTCCCCCATCTGCAGGTCTTTGTCCACCACACCACCGCCCCGTGGGTTAATTCTAATTAACACTGTTTACATGACAAAATTGTATAATCAACTAAAACAGCACTTTAGAGGAAAATCTAACCCCAATCCTCCCCGCAAAGTGTCATTAAATGAATTTTCCCAGAGAAATTTTTTAAATAAAAGTTGTAGATCTTTGTATATGTAGTTTATATAGAATCGTTTTCAAGAAAATCGTCGGAGCCACATTTGAGAAAATCGCGAAAAAGTGAAAGAAATTATTTAATAAAGTAGTAAAGTAAACGCCCTTCTGGTAATCCGATTTTTTCCAAATTCGGAATTTGAACAACAAATTTAATTCTAATTA
>JAAEAF010009528.1:0-29702 GCA_011037195.1 Triatoma infestans
GAAAATGTTCCAACTAAAAGTTATATCTCCTTGTGTGTGCAGTTCACATACAATATTGCGCAAAAATGCACTTCCGCTCATCCGATTTCCTTCAAATTCGAAATTTCGACATTCATATTTAATTCTAATTAATGTTATTCAGGTGATAGAATTGTGTAATGCACTGAAATAACACTTTCAGTTAAAATTATTATTTGTACTATTGTACGACAGTGCTCAAAAATTGCGCCCTGTTGCGTATGTACGTGTTATGTATATCTGAACCTTATCGTATCAAAAAGAAAAAGCCGCCTTGTTTACGTTCTCATGCAATAGAAGTAAACACCACCTGCATTAAATTCGTCATATGAGATGTAGTAAACAGCAAGTGGCAAAGGATATAAATACTGCCAACTTGATATCATTGTCACTCTGTTGCTCTGTTACTTAGACATACATCGTTCTTAGTACAGGCGTGTTGCCGTTCTGTTTGTACGCTCTCATTGGTTTGATGAATAAAGTTTTTTAAAAACAATTTATCAATCCTAAAAAATATAATTTACGCAAGAACTCTAGGCTATTAGAGTTGTTGGGGAGGGAGGGAGAAAACCAGTTTCTATGTGCCAGTTCAATGTGTGTGTGTGACCGTGAGAATGCGGAAAGAGAACGCGGAGAGGTGCATTCATTAGGTGGTTGTGAAACTCAGCGGTGTAACAGCCGAGAGATAGAGAATACCACAGCGATAGCTTGGCGGTGAGTATCTGTGTTTTATTAGTTTATTAGCTTTTGGTTTTACTAGTTAAACCTCGTGGTATGGAGGTGGCTAAGTTTTTATTTTTATTTTTCCTGGCGCATCAACTACGATGGTCATTAGCGCCTCTAGTCATTAAATCTTTCTCGTTCTATGGCCTCGAGCTGGGATGGCACATGCTAACCTGTGTGGCTTCCACACACAACATCTTGCTCAGTAAGGCAGGGTGGAGCCATAGGTGTTCGAAGATCTACCCACATATCCCCTCTTATCATCCCTTATTTTATTAACAACTGGGGTAGATTCTAATGTCAGAAAGCTTTCTGTTTAATTATAAAACCAAGTATATAAAAAATTTAAATTGATATTGTTAATTAATAATTTATTATAATACAATAATAATATCGCGTATGAAGCTATTTACTGTAAATATTCGATGTGCAGTACTTTAAACTAATGTTCCTACACATCCTGAAGTGATCAAAACTAATTTAACTTAAAGCTATGGGGTTGAAATACTTTTATACATTTCTTTCAACCCCTGATAAAAGGAAACCTATCTAATCATTCATGCTAACATCCTCGCCAATAAATATTTTCAGACTACTAAAAACCATTCACGCTAATAAATACTTTCTTGCCAATAAATACATTCAAACCAATAAAACACATTCACGCTAATAAATATATTTTCGCCAATAAATAAATTCATGCTAATGATTCATTCATACAACGCATTCACACATGGGGAAAGTACTCGATATTCCTTTCCCCTTTATAATAAATAAACTAACCTAAGTGGGTGAAGTACTCGATATTCCTTCACCCAAATTCACCTAACCTAAGTACTAAACTAAATTTTGCTATAGACATTTATAGATCTTAATTAAATAAGCAAATAGCCTCCTTATGTAAGGAGAACCCTCTTGAAGAATAGCGCGCTTGTCATGTGGCAGGCCTGCTCTTTCTTTCAGTGTACACAGAGCCTGACACCCTTCCAACACGTGCGCCACTGTTAGCCTTTCTCGGCATCGAGGGCATCTCGGTCTTCTTTCACCAGTAAGAAGGTGCCCATGGGTCACCCGTGTATGACCAATCCTAAGCCTCGTTAGAATTACTGATTCATGCCGCGGGTAATCCTCGACTAAAGCATTTTTCACACGTGGTTTAATTTCTTCCAATTTTTCATTCATGTTGTCCCACTGTGCTTGCCATTTTTTATTTTTAATATATTTCATATAAATTTGTATGTCAATGGGTCGGACAGGAGTGACATCTTTATTATTATTTGCCAAGGCAGCTGTTTTTGCTGTCTTGTCCGCATTTTCATTACCGGACACACCGATCTAGCCCGGCACCAGGCAAGTGTCACGCCCTGGCCATGTGTGCGTAGTTGCTGCAGTAATTTGTAAATATTAATGACCTTTGGGTCTGACGAGATCCCGGAGAGCCGTTAATACACTTGGTGAGTCCGTCAATATTATCGCTTTCTTATAATTGTTATTTTTGATTAACTCTATAGGCGGGCAGATTGCATGCATTTCAGCTGTGTACACGGTTGTATACCGAGGAAGTGTCCATCTAAGGGTCCAACTAAGGGCCCCCTGTGTACACAGCGCTACCAACGCCCGCTTATCTTCGACCCGTCTGTGAAGACAGGCCGGAAGTCTTGATATAAATTTAGGAGTTCAAATAATTTTTGTCTATAGATGACAGGTGATGTTTCATCTTTTTTATGTATTGCCAGGCCTAAGCGTACGCTTGCGGAGGGTAATGACCAGGGAGGGAAGGGCGCGAAACCCCAACCCACCACTCGGCCCAATTCTATTCCCTCCGCATCTAATATTTCTTTAGCCCGGACCCCAAGGGGTCGCGTCCGTGAGCGTTGTAAAGAAACTCTTCATCATGTGGGCTCTTGAATATGGTGTGAAACAAGGGATGAAACCTTTTACCCCAGGATGTAGGACAGGGTCAGTTGCTCTCTTCTAAGTTGAAGAGGCAGCATACCCGACTCAACATAGAGGCTCTGTGGTGGACTGGTCCGAGCGCCTGTGAACCATCTAATTCCTTCATTATAAATTCTGTCTAGTAATTGCAGGCGTGACTTGCCTGAGAACTGTATATTGGGGCTCCATATTCCAGCTTGGAACGGGTAATCGTGATGAAAATGCGCTTTAATATTTCCCGCTCTGTTCCCCATCTATACTTTCCTAAGAATTTCGAAATGTCGAGGGTTCTCCTTGCTTTCTTATATGTATATTCTATGTGATCTTGCCAGGATAACTTAGTATCAAATATAAGGCCAAGGAAGCGGACGCTTTGTTTGTACTCGATTGGTGTGCCATCACAATATAGTGTTGGAGTTGTATGCTCATTTCTCAGTCTGCAAAAATGAAGGCACACCGTTTTGGTTCCCGAAAATTTAAATCCGTTCCTTGTTGCCTCATCAGTCACTCTATCTATTGCTCGTTGTAGGGTTTCTCCGACCTCGCCTAGGTTACTACCTGATAAGTAAATGGCAAGGTCGTCTACATATAAAGATACTTTTAATTGTTCACCTACAACTTCAGCTAAGCAATTAACCGCCATCGTAAAGAGAGTTACACTTAATGCCGATCCCTGAGGGATTCCATTCTCTAGAAAATATGGTACCGATAGGACCGATCCCAGCCGCACTCGGAACCTCCGCGATTCTAAAAATGTCTGGAGGAACCTCGGAAATTTACCTCTCAATTCCCATTCGTGATACTTCCGCAGAATCGCATATCTCCACGTCGTATCATAAGCCTTTTCGAGGTCACGTGCTCCTTACGCATAAATGCGTTTTGCACGTAGACCTCAAGGTGGCCAAACTGATCCAACGTGGTACGATATCTGCGGAATCCTGCTTGATGCTGGTTGTAAAGTCCTCTCGTTTCTAAAATGTATGTTAGTCTATAATTGATTATTGATTCGAGGACCTTACTCGAGCAAGTGGTTCAATGAAATAGGACTATTACTGGAGGGGTCACTGGGATCATTACCTTCTTCAGGGACCGGTATAATAATAGCTTCCCGCCAACCATCAGGGTATTGGCCGGTTTCCCATACTATTATACAAACTGTAAGGGGCGCGCAGTTATATATCAAATATTTTTGTATTAGAATAATTATTAAAATAATAATTAAAATAGAGTTGAGTTAGGAAATTAGGACACTGCTGAGTCGACATGTACCACGCTGGCATAGCAGCTAGCAACTGAATTCATTCTGGTGAGTGTCGCGGTGAGTGAAGGGTGATCCTGCGCCTGTGGCTGATCCACGGTAAGTCCTAGCGCAGTAAGGTATTTTAAAGGTAGATGTGTGGTTGGTATGCCAGAGTGGTAGTCACCCAGCAGATAGCTAGTAGTAGTTAGTTGATAAGTGTTAGTACTTAGTTGTTAGTGGATAGTAAGCTAAGGGTTACTAAATCGGGGTTTCTTGATGTAGTTGTAAGTGGGTGTCTTATAGTTGCATAGGTATATTATTCTGGGTTATAGGGTAGTTGCCTAGAGCGTTTAGTTAAGTAGTGTTTAAGTAATTGGTCTGTATAGCCTGCTAAATTATGATAAATGTATGATTTCTGAGTTTAGTTAAATAGTGTGTAAGTAATTGGTCTGTATAGTCTGTTAAGTTAAAAATAAATGTATGATTTCTGAGTGTGACACTTTGGGTTCCTTGGCCGAACCTTACAATTGGTGTCAGGTAGAAGGGGTGTTGCAACAATACACATGGCAGGACCCAACGCGCGTGGGCAAATGACGTAGACAGGGTGACGTAGTAGTAAACATTACACGTTGCGAAATAGCTCGATCGAGTCTGTTATTGTAAACAATAGTTGACGGAAGCATGCTGACCTAGTAAAAAACTGTGTAGTTAACACATTTGTACATTGTCTGATTTCCCTTATATAACAAGGTCAACTGGCCTAGGCGACATTTTACGTGTCCATAGTAATTATCGTATTATATCTTTCTTTATGTCGTATTAAATATCATATCTTTATATTTTTTAACGTGTTATACTTATTCAGCTCCAGGCTAAAATTCGTGTAAAAAAAAAGAAAAGTAGAATACACATAATTTAACTGAACCCAATTCGCCCAAATGGCCGCCGGGAGACTAGCGGAGCTCGAGGAGCAGGTCCGGATGCTGAGGATGGTCAACGAGGCGTTCGCTCGTCGGGAGGAGGCGCCCCGGAAGGAGTTAGCTCTACAGAGCTTAGTGCGCACGTGGTCCGGGGAGGCGGGAGCGGTGGCCATGGAAGAGTTCTTCGCCAAGTTCGAGAGGGTCGCAAAATGCGAAAACTGGAGCACGGCGGACAAATTGATGATTTGTGAAGCCAAGCTGACAGGGATGGCTGCGGCATATTTAGCCGGTCATCCCGAATTAATGGCTGAAGGGGCCACCTTCCAGGCATTTAAAACCGCCATGGTAGAGAGATTTAGGGATGTACGCTCCGCGGATTCCTATATGCGTGAGCTGGCCAACGCAAAACAGGGCAAGGAGGAGACTGCGCAGGCCTTCGCCGACCAAACCACGGCCATTGGTAGTAAAACGATGGTTAAGGCTGAAACAGAGGCTGAGAAGGCCTGGGCCGAGCGAGAGGTGCAGCGAAGGGTGCTGGCGGCCTTTATAGAGGGGATACGCGGTGAGGCGGGCCGACTGCTAACCTATCTTCCCCCGGCAGACCTGCGGGAGGCCGTACAGAGGGCGATGCGGTAGAGCAGCATGACGCTAGGGAACCGGTGGCCCGTGCGAATTATGCCGTGGGGCAGTTGGACCCACCTGCATCCCCCCCAAAAACCCGTAGGTCTCTGACTGCGGGGGGGCGTGCTTCCGATGCGGGCAGTTGGGACACTTTGCAAGGGAGTGCCGTACTCTACCCGTTTCAGGGGGCGCAAATAAAGCCCCATCCCGGAACCGGGCTCCCGGGCCATGCTTTATTTGTGGGCAGAGGGGTCATCTAGCTCGCTGGTGTGGAGCGGGGAGCAAAGTGGGCACCACGACCATGGTTTCCGAGGTCCCAAATGGGGTCGATCTGGCCGTTGCCCCGACGCCAGGTCGCTAGACCAAAGGGGTACACTATCAATTACTAACATTCTATTGCCGAGTGGGGGGGGACTAGAGGTCAGCATGGATATTAGCGGAGCGGCCTACAGGCTGTTGATCGACACCGGTTCTGAGATTACGATACTCCGGCGGCCGGTACGAGATGGTCCACTAGAGCCCACGGCCGTCATAGCCAAGGGAGTAACGGGAAGCCCCCTGGGGATACAGGGGCAGCAGTTGGTAAGGTGCACCTTTGGGGGGAGGACTCTCGCCCATCGAGTGTACATTTCGGAGCTAGAGGCGCAGTTGGACGGCATACTGGGCCTTGACCTGATTAAACGATTCGGCCTTATCATCGATCTAGGTCAGCCAAGGTCCTTAAGTGTTTAGTAGCAACACCAGAGGAACCACTAGCAGAAGAAGGACGACTACCACCTATTAGAATAGCTGAGCAAGACCAAGGAGCAATTAGAGAGGGCGCCGCAGACTTGCGATCATGGACGAGGGGCCCACCCTGGCAATAACAACCTGACAATTCCCTGAGCATACTAGTTGCCGTCATTTGGAAGGCAATAACCTCCTTATCCATGGCTAGAGGAGTGAAGAAGAATCTAGATCCTGCAGAGGCACACTTGCGATATGCGTTTCAACCGGTGAAGGCTGCAGCTACGAGATATTGAATGGTTCGCAAAGTGAAGCTCATGGAGCTTCACTTTGTGAAAAGGGGGAGTAATGTAAGGGGCGCGCAGTTATATATCAAATATTTTTGTATTAGAATAATTATTAAAATAATAATTAAAATAGAGTTGAGTTAGGAAATTAGGACACTGCTGAGTCGACATGTACCACGCTGGCATAGCAGCTAGCAACTGAATTCATTCTGGTGAGTGTCGCGGTGAGTGAAGGGTGATCCTGCGCCTGTGGCTGATCCACGGTAAGTCCTAGCTCAGTAAGGTATTTTAAAGGTAGATGTGTGGTTGGTATGCCAGAGTGGTAGTCACCCAGCAGATAGCTAGTAGTAGTTAGTTGATAAGTGTTAGTACTTAGTTGTTAGTGGATAGTAAGCTAAGGGTTACTAAATCGGGGTTTCTTGATGTAGTTGTAAGTGGGTGTCTTATAGTTGCATAGGTATATATATCTATAACGGGGTATTGTTGTATTATTCTGGGTTATAGGGTAGTTGCCTAGAGTGTTTAGTTAAGTAGTGTTTAAGTAATTGGTCTGTATAGCTGCTAAATTATGATAAATGTATGATTTCTGGGTTTAGTTAAATAGTGTATAAGTAATTGGTCTGTATAGTCTGTTAAATTAAAAATAAATGTATGATTTCTGAGGGTGACCTACTTTGGGTTCCTTGGCCGAACCTTACACAAACGAAGAAGGGCTTCTTTACCCACAGCATTCAAGTTTGTTATCATAGCATATGGTATTCCGTCCACTCCTGGAGCAGAATCTCTAGTCTTTTTTAATGCGTGCTCAAATTCTTCCATGGTTAGCGGTTCATTATATGTTTCAGTGATGGCAGTTTCAAAGTTGAGTGACTGTTGCTCCACGTCATCTTTTCGCCGAAGGAATTCGGCTGAGTAACCCTGTGAACCGGACACTTTTGCAAAGTGTATGGCAAAGGCCTCGGCCACGTCTTGTGGCTCGGTGACGACGACATCATTAACTCTTAGGATTGGTATCGACGGTGTTTTACGGCCACCAGAGAGGGCTCTTACCTTATCCCACACCTCCTTTAGTGTTGACGATGTAGAAATCTTTGACACGAAGGAGGTGAGGGTTGTCTTTTTTGCTTCTCTGATTGTACGCCTCTCCCTGGCTCTTAGTTTTTTAAAATTTATTAAATTTTCTTCCGTCGGATACCTTTTGAATTTATTTAGGGCCCGCTTCTTGGCTGCATTGGCAATTCTACATTCCGGAGTCCACCAGGGGACGGGAGATCTTACGACTCTTCCGCCTACCCGCGGTATGGAATCCCCGGCTGCTCGTATTAGCGCTTCCATGAAATTGTTTGCATCGAGAGTGACATCTCCTGTAAAAGAGGGAGTCACTACTCTAGCGGAATAAGCGGGCCAATTTGCTCTTTTGATGTCGTACCTCCAGGGAATTATAAATTCTGACTTAGAGATGGAGCTTGATACTAAGATTGGATAGTGGTCACTAGGATACAATTCATTTAATGTGGTCCATTCCAAGCGAACTGCAATGGTGGGTGTTGCAACATTCAGGTCAATAGCACTGAAGCTTCCTGAATGTGCATTAAAGTGTGTTGCTTCACCATTGTTGCATTAAGTTAGCATCAAGTTAGCATTATCCATAATCTCCTCAAGAGTTCTGCCTTGAGCATCAGTTCTAGCTGATCCCCACCAGGTGCTGTAAGAATTAAAATCTCCCATCAACAACATCGGGGCAGGGAGCTGCGAGAGCAGGTTCTCCAGATCATCTCTCCGCCAGAATATATCTGGCAGGTAGATAGTTGCTAAGGTGACCTGCAGTGGTGCAGTTAGACGCACGGCAACGGCTTGTAGATTAGTTTGAAGGGGTAGCCGTCTGCTGGGGATATTGTACGCAAACGGCCACACCACCATGCGCCCTCCCACCTGGGGCAGGTTGCCTCTTTGCTATATACGATATATTCAGGAATTCGAATAAGTTGCCCCGGACGAATTTTCGTTTCTTGGAGGCACAACCCAAATGGACGGTGTTCCGCCACCATTCGGCGTAATATAACCCTTCCATATTATTCATGAAGCCCCACATGTTCCATTTATTTATTTAATTTATTCAGTGGCAAATTTTGCCCTGTGCTTGCCTTTAGGCCAGCCCATTTTTCCTTCTTCTGGAAGGGTGGTCGGAAGTGCTCCCACCCTCCGATTCAGAGGCCTCAATGTCCGTCCCCTGCAGCTTCCATTGCTGCTTCGGAGAGCGGACACCCCGGCCAGAGGTCAGTTCTTTAGCCGACTTGATGCTTCCCCCCCTCGCAATTAAAATTGGTGGGGGGCGGACTAACCACCTTCCACTCCCCGTCGGAGGAGATTGTTTTTGGTGGGGAGTGATGCCCACCTTTGTGTCACTCCACTATTGTGCGAGTGATTGTAGGTAGCCTTTCAGCTACCAGTGCTCTTTGAAGAGCATTTTGTTTGGGTGGTGGGTTTTTCCCACCTTCACAGTAGTTCCCCTTAAGGCCGGGGAGGAGCCATTTATTGAATGCCCCTGATTATTTAAAGGGGCAGTGTTAAAATGTGCCACTGACGGGGGTGCCTTCATTTTCTCTCATAAGAAACTTCTTTCGTCACATAATATTACTTGATAAGGCACTTGTGTTGAAGAGTTTTTACTTTCTGATTTTCTTCTCTTTTGTTAAAATCGGGCACCCTGAGGATCTGGCATTATGTTCACCGCCACAATTTTCGCCAAATTATTGGCGGTGTGCATTCACTTTCATGTTTTGATTTCCCACATAACACACCGCTTCTGTAGCCTTACATCTGGTGGAAGTGTGCCCAAACCTTTGCCATTGGAAACACTCATGGGTGAAGGTATGTACGGGCCCACTTTCAGCTTGTAAAATTATTCTAAGTGACATTATTGTTAAAATTCGTGAGGCCGGCCAGAATTAAAAAAAAAAAACATGAATTCTTGCCCCCCCCCCCAGCATCTAAAGACAAAATTACAGCATTAACTTATGACAAAACTCAAATTTAACTTTACTAACGTACACATGTTGACAATAGAAAACAACTCGACTAAACGGTGGTAACATAGTTACTTGAAATGACGCACTTAAAAAGACATAAAAATGCAATCAACCATAGACATGCATTTCAAGTTTGTATAATAAATTACTAACAATTTCTGGACATTCCCAAACACATTAGTAGTTTTCTCCCGATTCCCAGCCCTTCTCTCTTGCTCCCTTTTGTTGTCCCGCCTATGTAGGACACTTTAAGATTCCAAAAATCTCATTCACACTCACATTTTAGACATACAAGACAGCTACACCCAACAGTCATAAAATAAACAAAGCGATAGACATGGTGTGACCTTATTTCAAACCAAACGGGCACTCATTTTGTGTCAAGTACTTTTGTTAGCCCCGTTCCAGGGTTTACGACGTTGTTATTTGATGAATATATTTCTGGCGAAATAGGAAGCGAAAATTACAACAATTTAATTGTATGTCATTCGTGATAATAAGTTTTTTACTTTTATTAGATAATTCGTATAATTAAGGTTTTGTTGAGCGTTTTTTCAAATAATAATCATAATGTGTTATGCAAATTTATCAATTACAGAAATGGCACAGACACTGTCTATGAACTGGATAGACTATGTGATATTTATTGTAATGTTAACCATGTCGGCTGGTATTGGACTGTACCATGGTATAAAGGGCCGAAAAACTGATACCATTGATGACTATCTGTTTGGAGGTAGAAATATTCCGGCAATACCTGTGATATTATCAAATATGGCCAGGTAACTTACAGCCACACTCTTTGAATGATTTGCACTACAATAGTAAAGTTTTATAATACGTTAGGACAAGGAGTAACTTTTTGGTCTTAATATCCTTGTAACTGAGATTTTCTCCGTCATAACATGCTGGCTTTTTTTTTATTAATTCTGACCGGTTACGGAGTATCCTCCTTCCTTCAGGATCTAGGTCACCAAGTCCTTGTAAAGATCAGAGACTTTGTCCCACCGCTAACCACATGTGTTAGCGCCTATTACATTTTGTGATCATCGACCGGATTTGGGGGTTCGTTCATCTTTAAAATGTGGTATCACGGACCTTATAGTATACAACAAACTTGTACACAATTTGTAAACTGATTTTGCCCTTTCCAGACTGTGATATTATACACTCTTTTTACAATACTTCCTGAAGATGGACGAATGCATGAAAAGGAAGTAGATTGTGACAGAGAAGAAAAAAAAATCGGACGTTTACTAGCTCTGCGGATTCAACTACAATTTCTGTTGAATTCCATAGACATATACCAACGCACAATGGTTTCTCATAGAAACTGTATAATTACAAGTTTTTTTTACTTTCTCTTACTTTACTTTCTCTTAAGGGGAGTTTTGCCGTCGTGTCAAATTTTCGAAATTGAGTTTTTACCGGGAAAGCATATATTTATGCTTTCAGGTCCGGTCCCCTGAGTACGAAAATAATGTAATGGATGGGAATTGTTGAGACAATGCAAGAACAAATAAAACACACAAACTGATGGCAAAATTTTTATTTATAAATCCAAACAACGTTTTTAATAGTTTTATAATTTGGAATTCCATTCCTTCTTTTGAACTACATCTTGACGACGCAACATATCCGTGGTTGAATAAGGGTCTAACCACATATAGGACAACATGATCAAAACTCTGTCCTTACGACTTATTAATAGTTCTAGCAAATGCTTAACTACAGGGAATTTTCGTCTCTGTTGTAGAATAAATGGTAGCCTACTTGTAATAGTATCGCCTGTGTCCAAAAAATAGGAAGTAATTAATGCGTGGAAGGAAAACAACTATAATGAACATTTTGCACATAAGATCGTCTGTTTTCTGTTGTCAGCACAGTAAGTGGGGTGGTGACCTTACTGTACCCCGCTGAAACATACTACTATGGGGCACAGTTAATGTTCACAAGTGTTGGAGAATTTATTGGCAATATGATATTGTATTATTACTTCCTGCCGGTATTCTATCACCTGAAATACACATCATTTTTTGAAGTAAGTTTTTAATTAATAGAAATGTTTCGAATTTTTTTTTTTTTAACTTTACATAAAATATGAATTAACCAATTTCTGATTATATTTATTTATTTTTTTTACTAGTATTTGGAGAGAAGATTTAACAAACTTACCCGGATTTTGGTTTCTATAGTCTACACCATTTCTCAGGTTTCCAAGTTATTTTTAAAATTTTAGTATGGAATAAGAATTATCGGTTGAAACAAGAGTAATCGACTGTGAACCATTCACACGACTTTCTCTCACTGCAATTTTTTACCTTTCTGAATTGTGACTAATGTTCATCAAACTTAGCAATCTTCTATAGTGATATACGAGTATATACGTATATAGTATATTCGTAGATATATCCACTCACGCCCACTTATAATTGTTGGAATGAGAACCCAATGTACAGCAGCGCCCCTGACATAAAACTAGCAAAACTAACTGGAGTTTTTCGTCTAAAGCGCTATCTCATTGATTTTACAATTCTACTAGCTAAAAAAAATTAATTAGAAATATTGATTACCAAAATTCCAAGTTTCAAGAAAATGAGAAAACCGGAAGTGCGTTTTTACTGTACAGTTTTCACTGGAAACACACATTTTAAGGTCCCCTGAGTCCAAAAAAGTATTTTTTAGAAAATCATGTGAGTGTGTGAACAGCATAGCTCAAAAACGAAATATCGCAGAGTTCAAACTTGATATTCCGTTTAGGTATCACCATGGGATCCGACAGTAAGTTAACTGTCAAAATTCTTCAACCGGAAGTACCACTTTACTGAACAGATTTTTCACTTCTTTAGTGCGATTTTATAGAATAGATTTTTGAGTTGTTTTTTTTGAAATTTTCTCGTAATTATTTATAACGATATCGTTGAAATCTGGAACAGGAACTGTACAGTTAAAACTTGATTTTAGATAGTTCTGCGGAATTTGTTGCGTTAAATTTCAAATGTTACATGAGGTTGGTTCATATCATTGGTACTCTCTTTTGGAGTGCAATGCAATCTCTTGATTACCTACCGACCACTATATTATTTATATCCGTATATAAGGATTACTTTACTTTTATTTTTATGGCTTTTCCCTTTAATGAGTTCGCCTCAAGTCAGTTGCTCTGTCCACAGCCTCCTATCCTTCTAATCTCCGTCTCCCAATCCTCTTCCTACCGACTCCTCCTCTATCTCTTCGTCTCAACGTCGAGCTAGTTTTCCTCCTTTTCTTCTTCCAGAAGGGGTCCAATTGCGAACTCTTTCCGGCCATCTGGCCATTCATCGCACATGCCTCTATTTCCTTCCATTACTTCTTTAAAATTCTTTTCTTGATGCCCATTTCCTCCACTATAACCTCATTCCTTATCCAGTTCGCCCTTGTTTTCTTCAGACATCTCCGCCAATACTCCATCTCCGCAGCATCCACTTTCTTCATTAGATTGACTGAGGTTGTCCAAGTCTCGGATTCGTATAGTAAAATTCCCTCGACTATAGAACAGAAGATCCTTCTTTTATTCTCCCTGGATATAGTGGTGTTCCAAAGGATGGTGTGAAGCATTCTTACCTTTCTTGGCTTGCTCGCAATTCCGCACCTCCTTCTTCTTCTAGAAACGAGCCCAAATAAATATTTGAAAGCTTTCACTTTTTGGACTTGTATCCATCCACTTCCAGTCTTCTTGTATATTTCCTCCGATCACCTTGTATTCCGTTTATAGAAAATTTATTTTCGTGTCCCATAGTTCATATTGTCTTTTCAATTTCCTTACAAAAAATTTCAAATCCTCTCGGTCCTGGGCAATCACCATCTGATTGTCTGCAAAAATTAGGGAGCTAAGGCACTCGTCGTACACTGGTAAGCCCATTCCTTTTCACCTTCTCATCCGCCCTGCAGGAGTCTCTCTTAATAAATTTTAAAAAGAGATGGACCAGACAGCAACCCTGTTTAAGTCCCGTTGAGGCTAGGACGGTTGGGATAGTCCTCCACCTTGTTTGATCTGATTATTCCCCTCGTGCATTTTTTGAATTGCTGAATTAGGCCAAATCCAATACCAGCTTCTTTAACGGCTTTCCACACCAAAGACCTAGGCACATTGTCATAGGGTTTCTCTGAGTCGATGAAAGCCAAATGCAGTTCTTTATTTCGTGCTTTATAATTTGCCTCATGATAAAAATATTGTTGATACATGAACGGCCTGCGGTAAAGCCGCTCTGTTCTTTAGGGGTGCTATAACTTTCTTCTAATTTATTCTTTAATATTCTGCCAAAGATTAAAGCTCTGCACACATATATTCCTCTATAATTTTGACAGAGGCTTTTATTTCCTTTCTTGTAAATTGGAAATATATCCCACATTCAGATCATTTGGTAAGGAACTCCCTTCAATAGCGAGTTCAACAAATCCTTCAAGGCTGATATCATCCATTGGCCTCCCTCCTTCAAAAGTTCGGAATACCTCTTGGGCCGACGGCTTTACGATTTTTATGATTTCTTCAAAGCTTTACGCTTTAAATTTAGGATGGAGGGTGAAAAGGTAGCGAGTAAGATGATGGAATGGGAAATAGACCGCAGGAGAAAGAAAGGGCGGCCCAAGAAAACTTGGTTAGATCTCCTGATGGAGTCTCTCAGTAGAAATGGACTTCGCGCAGAATATGCAGTCGATAGAGAGAGTTGAAAAGAAAAACTTAAAGATACATTCGGTTGAGGAAACCTCAGTGTTGAGGAAACTCCTTAAAAAAAAAAAAAAATTAAAGCTTTACGCACTTCTTCTTCCACAATCCTCAATTCCTGCTCACTCTCATACTCTTCTTTTCTTTCTGTGAAAGCACCTCTATCCTCTGTTTATAAATTTTTATAGTATTCCATCCATTTCTCTTGTTCTATAACCTATACAACATTCCCTGGTTTCCTATTATTCCTAGTTAAGTGCCTTCTAGGAAGAGTAGTATGTCCTAACTGACTCAATGAATGATTCATGAACGCAGAGCCGAAACCACTGAAGCTAGAAACATGAATTTGGACAATAGGTCCTTTTGTGACGTAGAAACTCACTCAAATAAAGGATTTTTCAAAATTCGAGGTGAAGGGGTGTCAAAGTTTGTATGGAAAAAGATAGTATAACAAGTAACTGAATGCAGGTGAAATTAAATTCGTAACTAATTTAGAAATATCTAGAAAGCGTAATACAAATTTCACGCGGGACGTCGTTAATGTGGATCGTTGATTTCAGTAATTTGTTAGTCAAAAATCGAGAGTGGTTCATTTCTTTGCCGAATGCAAGAAATTTTGACTGATCTCTAGTATGAAAGGTCATTCAGAGATGATAAAATATATTTAATTCTATTTGTTACAGCTGCTGTATGGAATGCTAATTATGTACTCTTGCTGTATGGCCATAATTTCAGGTAGATCACTCATCTTACTGTAGAAATCATTAACTTCCTGCAAAGATATTATCATTTAATTATTTTTTTCTTTCAGCAATACCAATACCTTTATATGCTCTCAGTTCATTCTTTTGCGTAGTCTGTGCTATTTATACAGCCGTGGTAAGTTAAACAAAGGTAATATTAAATAGTTTTATCTTTGTAATAATTTCATTTTCAGTTTAAGTCTTACATTTTTGTGGCTGCAGGTTGAGATAAGTTAGGGAAGTTTTGCCCCGCCATTGTCAGGCAATTCATTAGTCTGGACAAATTTGAAGAAAATTTATCTGTTGGAATTTAATTGGAATAGGAGGAAATCTATCAGCGGTTTCACACAAGATTTTTTTTTGTCTCCGCATAAAAGTTGTCACGGACTGACTAACAAATGTATAACTTTTGTGAAGCCTCCAATAATTCTGATTTATAATATGAAAATTTGTTTTAGGGTGGTCACCGTGTGGAAAGTGGGCGGTGTTAAGGAAGTGATTAGTATTGCCGGTAAAGGAGGCAGGCTTGATCTATTTAAGTAGATATTACTATTATTTTAGTATTACATTGTTATTATTAATCTTTTCTCAGCTAGAAGCTGGTATTTTTTTTATGAATGTTGCGGTTTAGATTAGATTAGCAAAGATGTGGCTGAGCCTCATTTACCACCGAACTACTCTAGGAGGTCTATTGTATATCCTCAGTGCACGTCCTCCAGCTTCGCCCTTCTAAGCATGCTTAGCAAAACTGAAAGCGGCTTCGTCATGCAGCTCGTGGATTCGGAATTGCTTATTCCCAACGGAAGAAACCTTATCCTCATCAGACCAGCGCACTCACAAAGAATGTGTACCGTGGTTTCTTCCTCAGTCTTACAGCATCGGCACATCGCGACCTCTATAAGTAGTAGCTGGGTGCGTGCCTATTCAGCCTATAGTGCCCCATTAGTAGACCTCTATTATCCCCATAACCCTCCGGCTATGGTTCACTAGGTCCCTGGTGGATTTAGGCGAATGTTTCTTGATAAAGAGTTTTGCCTGCCTCTGTCATGGTGTTCCCTCCCACCCCTGCAGACGCTAGGCCTTTGTTGGATCCACCCTTTGACAGAAGTTTGAATCAGGCTCCTGGACAGACCAAGATGGGTTTGGGTCCTGTGTCCTTCGAGTCCTTGCTTGCCAGGGCATGCGCCTTTTCGTTGCCCAAGAACCCTGTATGTCTCGCACCCAAGCGAGTATCAGCTTGTTCCAAACACCCACTTTGGTTAGGGCATGTTACGGGGGTTACACCAAGCACACTCTCATTTACTATTTATGAACAGCGGCCTATGCGGCATGTTTCTAAGATGACGAGTTTTTGAATGTAAATACCGCGAGGAAAATTGAGAAGCTTAATACCGCCGAGGAGTCATGTGGGGACAATTCCGATGTTAGAAATTACAAGTGTGGTAACTGATCTCTCTTACCTCCTTACTTTCTTAGCTTCTCCTCAGCAGCGTTACTGAGCTCGTGCGTGTTAGGCACAGCGATGTCAATTAATTTAACATCCTTCTCTAATTTGTCTTCAAGGATGTTATCTGGCCTATCATGACAACATTCCTGTCAGTCACAATACAGGCGATATCTACTGTCCTCTAACACTAGGCGTGGAACGTACCTACATATGATATACCCTTTGCCTCTAATCCACATCTAATCGCCAATTCCTGACGGATCATTTTTCAACATTGTTATAACACATAGCGTCACCAATGATATGGGTTTCTCGCGGCACCTTCTATAGACAACCATCATTACAGCTTCCTTAACAATGTGCTTTTTATTATATTTACTGCCAATAACTTGATCATGGATAGCCATCATTAGCTTGACTGTTTCCAGCAAAGGTTTGCCATTCCTAAGCCATTTGTTCGACATTGATTTGTCAACATTCGGCCGATCAAGGTCATATGCAAACTTTCCTTGCAAGGGTTTTGCTTTCCATGTTCTTATTGTTTCTGGCATTTTTTGGATCTTTCGGTTCGCCTAAGCCGATCGGTCTCTCAGATTTAATGGCGTCCTTCACGAATCCAAACCGCAGACAACTCTATGGGGATATGATTCATTGCATGTTTCAAATAAATATCTTCTCAATGAACATAGACTATTATGCTAATTTATTATTATTGTAACTTCATATTTAATTGTATCTTATTTATTTCAATTAAATTGAATTTCAGTTTCAATCCAAGTCCTTTCTCAAGATATTCAGCGTGGTCTTTGATACTTTCTGCTGGATTTTTTTCAATATTCAACCACTGTACAAGTCCTGGCATAATGCAGCGACAATTATCGTTGCCAAATTATAGAACTGCAAAGTTGTAAGTGTTTAGAAATTGAATAATGGATTCATTTAATTAAAAAAAAAAAAAAAATCGAAACCCGAGTTCCTTTTGGCAGAATCAATGTCCTCCCCAGTTTATCCATATTTCTTGAGAGGACCACAATAAAAGTTTTTCTGGAGTTTTTGTTTATCAGCAACGTCTGATGGTAGCTAATTATGTAAAGGTCTGATGGTAGCTAATTATGTAAAGGTCTGATGGTAGCTAATTATGTAAAGGTCTGATGGTAGCTAATTATGTAAAGGTCTGATGGTAGCTAATTATGTAAAGGTCTGATGGTAGCTAATTATGTAAAGGTCTGATGGTAGCTAATTATATAAAGGTCTGATGGTAGCTAATTATGTAAAGGTCTGATGGTAGCTAATTATGTAAAGGTCTGATGGTAGCTAATTATGTAAAGGTCTGATGGTAGCTAATTATGTAAAGGTCTGATGGTAGCTAATTATATAAAGGTCTGATGGTAGCTAATTATGTAAAGGTCTGATGGTAGCTAATTATGTAAAGGTCTGATGGTAGCTAATTATGTAAAGGTCTGATGGTAGCTAATTATGTAAAGGTCTGATGGTAGCTAATTACCATAATGTAAGGTTGCAGCTTCTTCATATACATAAGAAAATAGAGGTCAAAATCAAAGTCCATTTTTCGTGATTGATAAATATCTAAATTGTAATATTCTGAGGAGGAAATGACGGTCTTATTATTATTAATGCGATTATTATTATTATTTCTTTTTCAAACCTAAGTAACAAAACTGGACATAATGTATTAATGTCCGAGGTGAAACCAAGCACATTATTATTTGTTGTTCGTTTAAGAATTTCCGAGCAATATGGCACGTGTTTAACACGACTGCTTTCTGGAGGACCATATAAATGTTCCCGTCCAATTCAAGGGTGGCTATACTGTCGTGCAATTCGTGAGGCACTATCCCAGTTGCCGAGAGGATCATGGATACTATTCGGACAGTCTCCACTTCCCACATTCTGTTTATTTCGAACCGAAACTCTGCATATTTCCGCCATTACTTGTAGGAAGTTGTTGGTGTTTGGAACCGCAATGTCCACCAACAACATTACTACCCTCCTCTCCTTGT
The DNA here is from genome assembly GCA_011037195.1 of Triatoma infestans. Classification (NCBI taxonomy): domain Eukaryota; kingdom Metazoa; phylum Arthropoda; class Insecta; order Hemiptera; family Reduviidae; genus Triatoma; species Triatoma infestans. Next base: position 18,416 of record JAAEAF010009528.1, read on the forward strand.
CATAAAGCAGAATGTGGGTCGGTTGTGATGGACTGTCCGGTGTCAGTGAGCACTGTCCGGTCATAGTACAGTCTCTAACTATTAGACTCCAGTACAGACTGAGCTTCATAGTTGTAGTATGGCATACTTTCCTTAATCAAACCAATCTTTAGAGCAAGTTTCCAATGTATTATCTGGGCCAATTGATTGTTCGCGGAGGTAGTCAGACTGCACCAATATTTCGTAGGAACTTGTTATATGCTGGATGGTTTCCGACTTCAGGCAACACAGTCTACATATATCATCCAGATCCCAGGCACCTTAATTATGTATCTCTCAAAAAAATCCTAGTGCGGACCACTTGTTCCTGGATAGCTGTCATGAGACTTTCCGTCAACAGCTGAGCCAGGCGTTTGGCGCTCGTTTGTCGACAAATGACAGGCTCAAGTTGTGTGGGTGTCGGCCTTGCAGTGTCATGCTCTTCCAGGGTTTGTTAGAGTCTCCAGTGATAGATTCCGTGACCCTTTGCTCTGGTATAGGTAAGTTTTCTGGCGTCAGGCTAGCATCAGCCTCACATACCTTTTGTGCAACAGGAAAGCTTCAGAGCGTTTATGGAAGTATTCTGCAATTTTCTAATTTGAGAATGACATAAATCCTTGATATTACTTAGCCCTCTTTCTCCCTCAATTCACCTCTGAGCTCTGAGTGGAGCACTTGAGAGAATCGTTTTGAGAAAACAGTTTCCAACTTACTTTTAATTTCCTGGTGGTCGGTCCTCTTGGCTTGTTGGATCCCAAGCTACTTATAGGTCTCAGACTCTCCCATAGGTTCGATGTAGCCTTGCTGTTCCGTCTCAGATCCTCGGAACGCTATATTCCCTTTCCTGATAGTTAATGGTCTACATCTGTTAAGCCCAAATGTCATCATGATATCTGTCGTAAAGACCTCCAACCGCCCTAATCATCTACTGCAATTTCTCAGGGGACGAAGAGAAAAGCTTCAGATCGTCCATAAACAGTAGATCTCTGATTAAAAAGGCCTGTTGGGCTTGCCTTAGCATGTTCGATAAGGGTTTCAGTGCTAGACAAAACAGCACTTTATATTAATTAAAGTTCGTAGTAATAATAAATTGTATCTATTTACTTATAGTTGTCTCTAGATTATTAATTATCTGCCTCTTTGGAACTTCCTTTTGTAATTTTTTTGGAAGTCCTAATTGTAAAAATTATATAATTTACATTTGACTATTTCAGTGTGGCGCTGATAACTGCTTTTGCTATGACTACTATCGAGATACTTTCATTCTTACTAGGGATGGTTCTGTATACAGCCTACCATGACTGTGATCCAGTCTTGAGCCAGGTAATGTAGCTGTCTTTCATTTTATTTGTTATTTCTCCATTTGGAAAGGTCGGCCATGTTTTCGGCAATGATTGCGCTACCATGATTATGCACTAGTTAACCTTTGGAAAGTAAACCGTTTTAATTATTGACCTCTCCCAGCAATAGGCTAGCAATAGGATTGAAATATCTTTTATGGCTTCATTTTTATGGTCTTTTATAGGTTTCAGGTTTCTCCCATTGCCAGGATTTCTTTATAAACAGTGTGAGATCGATGGCTAGCGCAATGCAAAGAGCGGGCACACAACTCTTCCCCCCCTTGATATGTGCATTGTTCTAATCGATGATGTCACAGTGTTTATCAAGACGTCCGATAGGTTGATGATCACAGAATGAAGCATGCTATTTCCAAAAAATGTTGAGACATACATTACAATTCCGTCCATTGAAAATTGCTGAAACGCTTAAAAATAAGATAATATATTCGATGATTCTTGTATTCTTTCGTCAATAACTTGGCCATACTACAATAAACTGTGGAAAATCAAGCAATTCTGGTCCAACTATAAAGAAAATTTTCATCTGTATATTTATTTAAAAGTATTGTCATCTTTATTTGTGTAGCTTATAATTTTGGAAAATTAATTTCGCAGAACCTGCAGCATTCCGATCAATTAGTGTCATATCACATCATGAAACTTGACAACTACATTCCTGGACTGACTGGCATCTTTTTAGCTGAAGTTCTTTCGGCTGCGCTCAGGTATATCCAAAAATTTTGAGATAATTGTGATCAATGTAGAGTAATATACTAGTATTACAGCCTCATTTCAAGTTTTTGATGACCAATCTCTCTTTGGACGTTTGCATTATTACTGAATATTACTTTATTCAGCAGGAACAGATATTCCGAAAAGTTCATTTTGAAGAGGTTTTCATCGCTGGCAGGCAGCCAGGCTCCGATGTAACCTTTGGCACAACAACCCATGAAAGACGCCAAGGCATGCAAGATGTTGTTTTTTTACTTTCTCTGTTGCTTGGCAGCGGAAATATTGAGAGCGTGTTTGAATTGAGAATTTCCGGAAAACATTATATCATTAAGGCATTAATTTTACCTCAATGTTTTAAAGTCTTCTGGGCACGAAAAAAGTATTTAGCATATGATTTTTTATATCTAGTAGATGTTTTCAGGGTTGGACAGAAGAAAAACTTAGATTGAGCTTAGTTAGACTTACTGAACACTGCAAGGACTTTACATTGTGTATAATTTAGAGAAGAGATGGTGTGAGAGCGATGGTCCGTTGTGTGTTGATGTTTGTTGGAATGGCGTTTGGATGAAAGGGTATTGGAGAGAGGTTTGCTTTTTATGCGAAAGTCCACTTCCCCGCTTCTTGACCTCTCCCTCCAATATCGTCTCGGCTGCGGTACTTAGATTGCTCCATCTACGAGCTTGAAGTAGGGATACATATCACGCCTCATGTGCTTTCTAATTTGTGCATGTCCGAAACATGCCACGGCAATGTGATAATTAAATATGTACGGCAATGCGTTGTATACGTTGTGTGTGTGTTTGTTTGTGACAAAATAACTCAAACGGAAAATCGCATGAATCTCAACTTAATATTCTGATTTAAGATTCATGCCATCAGCGCAAGTACGCGAAGGTTGTGGTCAAAATCAATCAACCGGAAGTACTATTTCTTCCTGAATGGTTTCTCTAGTTTTTTTTTTTTCTCGAAAAATGACTCGAATGATTTTCCCTAAGCTTCGTATTTTATTTATATACGTACATCAATGTGTATCAGTTTTGTTTGAAAATGGACTTTTTGGGAGGGGCTCTGGGGGGGGGGGACAGTAATGTTGAGCCTCCACCACTTCAGTATATCGTATATGGTTATATCATCTATACAATATTAAAGTTATTAGAAGCATCGCTGGCATTCAGAATTTGAAGAAAATCAGTTAGCTGGAAGTGCAATTGGTTTTGGAGTTTCGAATCTCTATCTCGCAAACTGCTACTACGACTTTCGAATCTCTATCTCGCAAACTGCTATTACGACTTTCGAATCTCTATCTCACAAACTGCTACTAAGCCTTTCGAATCTCTATCTCGCAAACTGCTACTACGACTTTCGAATCTCTATCTCGCAAACTGCTACTAAGACTTTGGAAACTCTATCACGCAAACTGCTACTACGACTTTCGAATCTCTATCTCGCAAACTGCTACTACGACTTTCGAATCTCTATCTCGCAAACTGCTACTACGACTTTTTTTTTAAACTTTGAGTACCAACTGAACGGATATAAATGTTGAAAATGTGGCTCGGTCCGCAATGCTGGATAACATCCATTATTTTATCCGTCGTAGCATGCATATTAGATTTATTCCTGACCGGTTTCGGATATTCATCCATCGTCAGAGCAAGTTCACCAAGTTTGTGTAGAGAGTTCACTTCAACTAAATGTTTCTGTAGACTCACACTTGTTGGTTGTATGTATGTGGAAAGGTTATAAGGTTATGTTACTAAATGTGTGTGTTTCATGATAAAGTAAAATTATTATAAATTGTGATTAGGCATTAGAAAACAGTGTGTAATAAATAGCATGTTTTGAAGAATAGTTCATAACTAAATTTTAAGACGGTTGTTAAGCATGCACAGTGTTTTATCAAGTCATTTTCATTTGGGGGGGTAAGTTATTTCAGGAGTAAACTGTATTAATAAGATTAGATAAATTTTAAGGAAAGGCAATTAATGGAATAATTTTTAAAGAGAAAGGTACTGCAAAGTTTATGGACAATGAAAAGTTTGTACAAGTAAAAAATAAATGTGAAAAAAGAAGAAGAAGCAGGGTTAATATGAGAAGAGCACATATAATTAAATTGATATGTAAGAAGATGGTAGCAAACAGCAAATTGGAGATGATTTTAAATTAGTAATAAAGGAAATAAATGAGTGCAATGAGTCAACGTAGTCGGCTATCTTGGGTTTTACATTGACAAAAACTTACCTGGAAACCTCATACACGATTAATGAGACAGAACTCAACAGAGGTTTCCGACTACATAAAACACTCTAGACAAGACAACCGCTCTCTCCCTGGATATTAGAAGACTAATTTACGTTACTGCATGAAACCCATCCGGGCAGTGAACCATGGGGTTCCAACCTAACGCTTAAACCTCAAAAGAATCCAATCCTTGCAATCCACAATTCATAGTTTACGCTCCCTTCTATGTATCCTATCATTCCTAATATTTCTTTCGTCTCCTAAGTTGCTGAAAACCATCTTAACCTAGATTCACATCCGAGTCCATTAGAACAGCATCAACCTTCCAGAACCATTCCAGACTTCTTAGAAGACAGTGGCTTTCGATCATCTCTCTAGCGACGAGAGTAACACTAGGTGTGTCGAGTTGTTGGCGTATTCCACTGGGTAACTTCTCCACTCTGAGTATTTTGTGATATTCACACTGATCATTGCTACTTATAGCGCTATTGCGCTAATTGTAGCAAATAAATAAATAAATAAATAAATAAATAAATAAATAAATAAATAAATTATATATTACCAATTATTACTGAAGATGGTATATAAAAAGCTTAGGGTCTTCAAGTGGAGTTTTACATGAAATAATTTTTTCTTATATGAAGTGGACCAGCCGCTTCAAGATTCTTATCGCTCTTGTTGTAAACCATTCCAATTAACGATCAACTCTCTCAAATAACAAAAACGGAGAGTCTGTAAGAGTGTAAGGACAATTGATGTGTGACACACACACCACACACAAAATATCGGGAGACACAATAGATCATCTAAGGTGCAAGAATGTTTTGTTGCCATTCCCTTTGCTCATCCAATCAAACATTTTCAAGTCTACTCCTTTGTACAAATACTGGTTTCAAACCCATGTTTCAACAACCCACGTAGAACAATGACTTTCTAACTAATTCATAGACTAGGTTTACACAGTGTGTAATTATTTTGTTTGCAGTTGTTTAATTGAACATGTATACAAGATCTGTTTAAGAACATTTCATAAGGCATGTGGAAGTAAAAGCGTTGAATGAGTGAGTAGAGGTTGTAAACTTGCATACTTACTGCAGAAACTGATACTGAGTAATATAGCATACTTTTATAATGAGCGTCTAGGATAGCTACTTGATATAACTTGATTATATTGTATGTAACATGTGGTGTTCCACCAAATCTGCCGGAAGTCCATTTTTACTAGTGAATGTGGGTTGGTGTTCACCAAGTCACGTCGCTGGTTTTGACCATCCAGTGTCCCCACATAAATCTTCTAGATCATAACGGATTTTGCTTCTGAGCCGTTAATTTTACTAACATCCATTTACTTGATTTTCTAATTACAAATTCCCTATTTTTTTTTAATTTGTTTATTATTGCATGCAGTTCCATATCAACAATAATGAACAGTTTGTCTGGGATTGTATTCAGTGATATGATCAAACCGTTGATACCGTTGCAGTGGACCAATTTGCAAGTGAATCTTTGTATGAAGGCAATTGTCATTGCCATTGGACTAACATTAACCGTTGGAATGCTTGCACTAGATAATTCTACCAGTGGATATCAGGTTCGTACTTCACTTGTTCAATATTTATGTGACTTTATGACTAACATCATATTTACTGACTTTGTTTAAATATCTTGTAATTTCCAGTTATTCTTGACGTTTACAAATCTTACTATAGGATTTATCGTATTTATTTTTGGATTTGGACTATTCTTCAGGAGGGTGAATGCAGAGGTACTTTTTACATTTCGTCTGTCACTCACCCATCTCTCTCTCTCTCTATCATTCAAAAAATCTCTTCTGAATAGATGTTTAGGAGCAGCTGAATAGATGATGCCCTGTGCAATATCTGAGGTTATATTCGGCTTCTTATTTCTCTTACTTCTGTAGGGAGACAAAAATTTCTGTCAATCGGAAGTAGTTCTTTACTAATTTAATTTTCACTTTTTCTGGAAGTTCTTGAAAACGGATTTATTAATTTTCTTTAAACTAACTACAGACCTGGCTCTTCAATTTGAAACATCTTTTGGGAGGAAAAATTAATTTTTTGGGTTATTTTTGAGAGAAGCTCTCCTTTAAAGTGCCATTTCGGTACCTTCTATATAATCGTTAAGAATCCATAGAAATGTATTGCTGGTATTTCCAGTTTGAAGAAATTATTGCTAAGTCCTTGTTTAGCGAATAAGTTTCTGATATTTCTAAATTTTCCGATGTTTTTTTCTTTGTACTTTCTCTTGTTCCAGTATTGCGATCGTACAAGATTTTAAAATTGACTTTTCCCCGGAAATACGTGTTTTAATGTTTCCTGAAAACGAGAAAAATATTTTTAGCGGATGGAGTGTGTGTGTGTTTGCTGTGAACACAATATCGCAAAAATGAAAAATCGCAGCAAGCTCAAAGTTGATAGTCACTACCACCACTGTATCACACACAAAATCCCTTTGACCGTAAGTGCAACTTACTGAATGGTTTTTCCAGTTTTACGCAATTTTCTCGAAAATGGCTCCAACGATTTTCTTTAAATTTCGTATACTATTACCACACATAAATATGCATCACTTTTATTTGAAACATTTTTCTAATAAAATTGATTTGGGGGGGGGGGGTCTGAGAGGCTTTCCTCTAATGTACATGTATGGTTTTGCCACCTGCATAATATTAAGATACATTGGAAACATTGCTAGAATGACAAATTTGGAGAAGAAAGCTGATTGGCGGAAATACAACTTTACAGGATAGTTTTTGCATTTTTCGGAATTTCTCGAAATCGGCTACAACAATCTTCTTTAAAACGATTAACTGTACAGATATAGGCCTATCACTTTTATTTGTAACATTTTTCTAAAAAAAAAGTTGATTTACATAGATTTGCGGAATTTGTGGCGTTGAATTTCAGATATATGAGAATAGTTCTATGTTTTTGGCGCGCTCTTCACACGCCTAGCTGCACTGCTTGTGTTAGTGCATTGGTACTTGTCCCTTCTATGTTAAGACAAATGAGCAAAATTTGTATTTTATATTTAATTGTGTCAATGGAGTGAGAGAAAATCGTGTGAGAGATTATTTTTTATTTTACTGAAGTTTCACTCAGTTTGGTTTCTTCATGGTTTCGGATATTCAAACTTCTTCAAACTTGTTTTTTGGCAAAAAAAAAAATTGTCATTGATCAATGAGTCAGTATGTTTTATGACTGAATCTTTCAATGGTGGAAATACATTTCCCGATTGTCTTCTGACAAAAAAGGATTTTGAAGATTGATGAAATTCCTAAATATGAAAAATGAACTGGGCTAAGACGGATGTTTGCCATAGAAAATTTTCTTCTATCGAATCGAATAAAATAACAAAATATCAAAAAATTTAGGCTGCACTTTCAGGAGGAATTGCAGGAGGCATTATCACAACATGGATTGGTATTGGAAGTCAAATTGCCATGGCTTCTGGTAAAATACAATACATTACAAAAATAGTCAGCATTGAAGGATGTCCAGGAAATTTATCGCAAAGTCTCAAGTAAGTCCCATGCTGTTCTCTCAGGATTCAAAATTTTTATTGAACAAACAGCAAGATTGAATGTATTTTGACATAATTATTGATGGACAAGAGTACGGTACAAATACGGCATTTTTTGTTGAGTGGGAAATTTTAAGGGCTTAGCAATCCACTTAATTGGATGATTGCAAATTACTATCTATGAACTGACATATCCTCATGACATGGAGTTTTTGACGCCACTAACTTAAATATACTATAGTAGCAAATTGGGTTGCAGTAAAGAAAACTTAAATTAAATAAAAACCACTATAAGATATTGATCTGCCCGAAATTCAATTGCTGACAAGCAAATAGTATCCGGCGAGGCAAAAAAAAAAATAAATTACTATCTTTCAAATCCCTTAATAATCCATAAGTCCAAAAAAATCCATTACTTGTAGACAACATAAAGATTTTAAAACACTTAGGTTGAGACCACGTCAGTGATTTGTTATAAACCGACTTTTCGCCCATATTACAATAGGATTCTTCAGGGTATTTTCGCCTTTAAAGCTAAAACTTGCTATACCAGCTAATTCAAAACAATTATCAAGTACATTAACAAATTAATCTTACTTTTTTTCTTCATTATTATAAGTTACACTGTATATAAGAACAATAGTAAATACGGAGAATGAAAATATAAAATACACGAGGCACTTGTGTGGAGGACTTACCCAATGTTGAGACTCCATAAGATACTCATATGTCACTTTACAGCTTTGGACACTCATTAGAGAGTCTCAGGGTAGACGGCATTTTAATCGTCTGAGTAGAGGAACCCAGCTAGCGGGCTGAAGATTAGGATGAGCAGTGTGGATCAGATGGGACTTTTTATATTTGGATTTGGTAACTTTGGCTATGAAAGGGGAATATGAAACGTTGATGTAGGGTGAGGTTTGACATATAAAAGGTCCGTTAACAATTTTTCTGAGGATTTTTGATTGGAAGGACTGATTCGGCGGGAATTGGAATGTTTGGTTGAACCCCATTGTTCAATAGCATTAGCTTACAGATTGTAACGTTTTTCCCTCTAAACTAGCTACTGCAACTAGTTTTAAGTGGGTTCGTATAGATAAAATACTCTAAACTTCAATAAAGAAAACACCAATTTATTGCTATAAACAATAAATTACAAAATACAGCACTTAGTAATAATTACTTCACAGTTTAAACCACAAAAGTTCACTTTGTTCACTTTTTGTACACTTTTCACAAACTACTGACTTCGTTTGTAACTGAAAAACTTTCTCCCTCTCTGTGGTCCCTCTATTTATACCGGTAGCGAACCTTCCAGACTCTTCTCAATTATTCCAGAGAAAACTAGATCGCCACCAGCGCTTCCTGCAGCCACTAAGAGAACCTTAGGTACCTGCCTTCTCTCCTAGATGGTACCACTGGCTGCGTTTATGTTTCAGTATCACTTAGTAAATCAGTCTTTTATATTGTAGAGGTAGTTCGGATCGTCTGCCGAGTAGCAGTGATAGCAGTTTAAATCGTCTGTTGAGCTCTTGACTTTTTAGTGTGTATAAGGGGAGCCGTTCCAGGTGAGCCATTTGTGAATGTATAGTCTAAGAAGTACTTAGTGAGTAGTTGGAAGTGAAATACTGTTCTGTAATTAAAATTTAGAGGGGTAATGTAGTCCGTCTTAATGTAAAAGTTATGTATTGGCATTGCCTCTTGAATTTTTATTCGCCAATTTTTTGCACCAGGTTTTCAATGAAGTTAAATAGTTTTGAAGATTGCTAAAGGCAAATATGGCAAATACTTTATGTGGGCAATGTATAAGGGGAGGTGGAGATGTCAGCAGTGTAGAGCGTGTAGAGAAGAGGACCTTGAATGCTCCCTTCGGGACGTCAGCTAGGATAGGATAAATGAGAGAAATGACCGAACTTGGTTGACCCAAAAATAACGGCCAAACTAACAGGAGTTTAAGAATCGGGTTGTGCGACATTAAGAAAGACAACCGGAGGATACTGTTTCTGCTCAAAAAATGATGCAATGGTATCTAAAACCCGAAGGCATTGTTGCACCTCTCAATTTCCTATTCTAACTTTTTCTGCTGTGTTCTCGTAGGGGGGGGGCTCATCGAAGTAATAAGTAAAGAATAAGCGAGTAATAAACAAAGGAACGTTAAAGTGAACATATTTGGTAAAATTGAAGGGATTATGAAAATCTTTGTATGTTAATGTTGTGGTGTCTTAATGATAACAAGTGGACAGTGACATTAGCTAATAGGAGTAAAAGCTGTTAAGTTCTTGGGCTTAAGAGTCCTGCTGGCTTCAGCAGTGCAAACGATTAATACAACTATAGCAAGCTGAATCAGTAGTCAACATATGTAGCAATGGAAATTCTCGTTAAGTGCCTACCTGTGGAATATCGTTTTTTGCCATTGATTTTTGCACAGTAAATTTTGGAAAACTGGTCGAAAGGTATCCTTTTTATCTGGCTCAAACATTTTGTAATCGCTATGGTAAAAACAGGACATTCAGTTGAACTGAGTGCCATCAAGGGCGCTGCTATCCGGTGGACTCAATGTAATCACATTCAAGAATTTGCTGTGCGCTGAGAACAGACACACCCTAGCGCCACCTATATTTCTATTACTACACTAACTAAAGTGCAGCAAAAATTCCATGTTTAAAGAAAATTTTCCAGTTACAATTGTAATAAGCGAAGTATGAGAAAGTGGTGTGAATATTTCGCAGACCAGACACTTGAGAACAAGTTTACAGTTATAGAAGAGTTGTTCAACATTCAAATTGAATCCTGAGAAGGCTCCATAAGTAAATAATGTGTTAGAATACTCCAGTTATGAATAGAATTACATTTATTATACTCTTTTGTTCATTCGTTACAGTGTAACCACATCAGGATCTCTAGAGCACGGAAGTCCAGTTGTATTTGCCGATGATGTACCTTACATGTATAGAATTTCCTTCAGTCTGGTTATTACTGTAGGCATGTTTGTAAGCTTAATTGTAGGTTTATTAGTTACTGTATTCACTAAAAGCAACCATATTGTAGATGAATCATTACTAGTACCACAAGTCAGGAAACAATTAAATGAAACTATAGGTGTATGTGATTATAAAGAATGTGATCAAGTTGACAACATGGCTCCCATGTAGATATTTTACTGTTTCTTACGCCTTATGGGAGAAATTCAAATTTTTGAGTATGGATATTCCACCAGAATTACTGTTCTGAGCTCCACTGAGTACAAAAAATTCTTTCAACGGTGACTGCATTTTGCATTTATCTCCGTGGTATGTATTTCCTTCTTCTCCATTTCTTTTTCACCTTCTTTCTCCTACACCCTTCTTTTTCTTCTTCCCCTTCTTTTTCTTCTTCCCCTTCTTTTTCTTCTTCCCCTTCTTTTTCTTCTTCCC